>OZ034966.1:4183551-4386551 GCA_964030785.1 Siderastrea siderea | reverse complement strand
ATAGTTCAGTGGTTAGAGCGACCGACCGGCGTACGCAAGGTCGTGGCTTCAATTACCGTCGGAGACTCGGAATTTTTCCTTGTCCCATGCTTGCGACATGTTGGTCATTCCATCTTTTCTCAATTCTCCTTTGTTTCCCCAATTGCAGTTCACCAGCGGCCTTTCTCAATATACTGGTAGCGGAATCAAACACAGGCGCCCAACAGTTACACTACCGGAAGAGAAAGGGCTTCGCGAGTTGGTGAATAACAAGTTAACGAACAAAAAGGGTTTACCTCGGTGTAAGAACCTGACAAGATTTTCTTTGTTTGTTAGCTTTTGTTTTGCTGTACGGTGTTGTTTAAAATGTTTTTGTTTCCTTTGTTTTACGTCATCCGTGAGTTTCACAGGCTCTTACACCGAGGTAAAGCCAACAAAAAGGCCGGTGACAAAAACGTACGACGTAACTCCGAAGCGAGCATTTGTTTGCATGTTTCAATGCCATCAACCCAGAGTAACCAGGGAAGACGATGGGACTGCACACGGGAAATTGTTTATCGTGAATCCTTTATAGTCAGTGTGGATGAGTACGCACTAAAACTATTTTCTTTTGTATTCTCGACTTACAATTTTTATTACTGGGTTTCAATTTTCTGTTTTCCTGATTCTTTAATCTCAGGTAAAAGTTTCCCTTCAGACTGTTAACACTAGATCTAACGAAAGCTGTCATAAGAGGCCCTTTCTACTGTTTCTAGTCTTTCTACTAAACGTATGAGACACTGCTTGAAAAAGTGACACATTACTTCCCAACCAAATACATTAGACTCTCGCTATCTCGAAGACGCAAGGGAAACCAAAACGTTTTCCAAATAACGGGACTTCGAGAGAGCCAGTATTACATAAAAGAGCAACATAGACCAAGGGAAACGATTTTCAGTTCAAGATGGTGGGGGTGTAATATGTCAAATAACCGGTAAACATAAACCAACAAGACAGGGGGATTCGAGATAGCCGGCCTCTCTTGCAGTAAATAACTGAGCAACAAAAACCAAGGGATTCAAGATAATAATAATAAGATAACAGGGGATTCGAGATAGCCGGGGCTAGAGATACAGGGAAGTGGGGTGGGGGGGGGGGGGGGCTACTGTATGTAACGAGCCCAAAGAACGGTTAAGGGCAGTTTGTAAGACCAAAATTGAAGAACAGTTTTGTTTAGTAATTGCAAATAGCCAGCAGAGCTGGCCGACATACTGAAGAAATCCTCATTTAATATCATTATGGAGATAACACAGCTAACAAAAGCAAGGATATTATTGCCACGTTTTATTGTATACAAAGCTTATTGGCATTTATCAATTTTGCAATAACATAATTATATGATAATTATTTGTATCTTTATAAACACACCATACAGCTCATATATATGGCTGAATTGTTTGAACATGAATAAACTATCTACCTATATAACCCACGAAAAGCGTCTATTTCGATTTTAATTTTAAAGCGTAATGTTGATTTCCATGAACTATTTCCTTTCTGCAAAGTGACTCCAAACTTAATGACAGCCCTGATTGGCCTGCACAGTTATTTCTTTGGTTTTGATTTTGTGACACTCCAATTAAAACTGGTCTTAGGCTCTTGACCCCCTTGGTCTCACCAGGCTTGAACTGACCTAGGGAGCCCCCCCTAACCCCTTGCCTCCCATCCCCCCCTCCAACACAGTGCTTCATTGTTACAATATTTGGAGAGAAAATTGAGACCATAGTCTGTTAGTGGCCCAAAGAAAAGTTACTTATGTAGATAAAAACACTGTACAAGTACAGTATTAATAAAGTGCACTGTAAACTGGAAGGATATCATTTATTTCAATGGCATTTGGGTCGCACACTACAGGGGTACATCAATTTTACTGAACCATTTCCAGTATTCAGTTTCATGGCTTGTGATCTTTGGGTATTTAAATGCTAAGTCTTTATTTAACATATTTAGGCAAATAATGTATGTACATGCAATTAATGTATATACATGTACAGTGTTTTCTAATTTGTTAATGCATAAATCTTCATAATTTCATGTAAGCACTAGAATTCAGACGGTTCCAGTAAAGCTTTTCTTTTGGCTGTCTCTCTTGTGACACTCTGGTGAAGTCTTCCAAGCCTCTCCTACATGTAAGGATAACAAGCACATTATTATATTCTGTGTTCTTAAGAGTATTTTATAGCTCAGATCTAATGTGAGTAGTTTTCAAAAGACTCCACTTGGACAAGTGAAAATGATGGCAATGATTGCTCAACCCAATGATTCCCAAGTCTTTGCCAAAAATTTGTATTTTGAAGCCATTAAAAGCCAAGATATATCAGGCATAACAGGGCCTCGTTGCACATTTCTTACCTGAGCATTCTGCAGTATGTTGTTCACTAACATCACCCGCCTTCTAGAATTCATTAGTTTTTTGACATATGGCTCAAGGTCAACTGGAAGTTCTTGCAGTTCAGACAATCTGTGCAGATCTAAAAAAACAAAAAACAAAAAACAAACCAAAACAAATGATAAACATGCATGATATATTGTAATCTTTGATTACAACTTTTAACCAAAAAACTAAGTGGATGTAAGCTGGTTTCACAGAAAGAAACCTCAAATATAACATTAATTTAGATGTCAATGTCTGATTATTGCTACATTTGAGTTACATAATTATATAAAACTTGTCTGAAAACGATAAAAAGAGGATAAAAAGAAATAATAGACAGAACGTTACCTTGAGCAAGCTTGTCAATTTGTTCCCGTAGTTCAACTTGACTTTGCCTGAAAAGGAGTCCAAATGCCTTTAATCAATACAATATATATGCATGCAAGTCTATATATGCATACCCAGTATCTCCCAAAGTTTCATTGAAAATTGCATCTCCTGCCAATGTGAGGTGCCAGAAAATATCCATCCCACCCAATGGATAGTCATTAGGAGGGGAGGGACAGGGAGACTCACTAAAACCAAATAACCATCCGTGTGAGGGGGGGGGGGGGATGCAGTTGGATATTGAACTTTTTGACTGTTTTTTTAGTCTTAAACTTGCAACCCAAAATAGGAGTCAAGGCAAGTCAACCCCAAGCCCCATTTTGGATGATTTATGATACATTTCCTTAAGGGTAGGGATGGAGACTAGACCAGATGCCCCACACATGTCCAGTGTACAACTTTATAATATAAATTATATAATTACACTGATAGGTGCATTGGTTGAACTTCAGGCACACATTATAATACAAATAAAATAAAGTACAGGGTTGTCCACAACTTTTAAAGTAGCTGGCAAAAATTTCTAAGTAGCCGGATAGCGATTAACAAGTGCCGAAGGCGATCCTTCTAGGGGGTCTAGGGGCATGCTCTCCCCCTCCCCAAGGAAGTTTTTACATTTTAAGTCCCCAGAAATGGAATTTCCTTGATTTTCTTGATTTCCTTGAATCTTTATGTTAATTCTTTATGTTTCTTTATTCCAATTTATGTTAAACAGAGCCCCATTCAAACCAGCCTCGCTGAACGGGGCACCTCTGTCTAAATATTGTTAAAATAAATAAATAAAAATAAATTCTGAGCACAAATATCCAATTATGTTAGTTCCAAAAGTAATCATAACTTTTCAATTTTATTGGGTGATTCCAGAAAATATCCATACCCTACCACGGGCAGCATCTTCATCTAGACCCCCCTTGCCTTAGGAAATTCCAAAATGCTCGACCCCCCCTTGCCCTCGGAATTCCAAACTGTTCTACCCCCCCCCCCCATGCCTTCGGAATTCCGTAATCATTCATTGCCCCTTAGGAATTGCCGCATTTTTCTTCCAACTGATTTGGAAAGCCCTCTCTATATTCCAAACACCTTTATTAAACTGAAATTAATCCTTTCACTCCCTCCAAGTGAAAAAAAACCTACATTCAGCTCACAGTAAACAATCAACGTTGCGTGATGACAAACAGCGGCCCGACTGAGTGATATTTTACATTGTAACCTTCCACGGCAAAACGTACACCACCGATAATCCGTGAAACATTAGAAAACTCAAACAGCTTTGAAGTCATTCCAACGCTTGGTCCAATGTTTAAACTTGTGTCTATAATTTTTGGTGTCGACGGTTGCCGTGAATAATTTGCGTGCCGAATGCGATGTAAGAATTTTCAGAATTGAAATTGGAAATTGCGTTTGCCAGACTCAAACCTGCCGTCAAAAGCGAAACTGTTGAATGCAACTTATTCGAAAAATTGAAGGTTATGATGTTAGGAAAAGAATTAGAGTGAAATAGCAAGCTTTTTTCCTGCAATTATTTTAAGTTCACAGTGAACTTAATTTGCATACTGTACTGCGGCCTCTGAAAATAAATAGGCTTCTTTCGATATATTAAAATTCAGCTTGGTAGCGAGGCCTAGAGGACACAAACAAAAGAAATGAATAAACATGCTTGTAAAATTTCTTTTATTTGTGTCCTCTAGGCCTCGCTACCAAGCTGAATTTTAATATATCGAAAGAAGCCTATTTCCCCACACTTTATCCTTCGATTAAAATTGAAATAGTAAATGAAACTCACATTGAAACTCAAAGTCAAAGACAACTTTAAAAGAATTTGTACAAAATAGTGAATGTGGTCTGATCAAAAGCGCATCAAATTTGCATAACGCGTGAAATCTGACCTTTTCAACGAACGTCTCATGATATGTAACGCAACAATTTCACATGTGTCTCGATGATATCTGCTTTAATATAGGGGCTGAAAACCCTTTGCTGGGAACTACAGTATTGTATTCAAGCAAAACAATCAAAGAAAAGCCTGCGATCGCTTTTGTGACCGATCTACTGGTAAGTGAACAGCTTCCAGCCGCCATGTTAGTATAAACATTATATTGACCATGACCATTGAAATGCGTCTCCCGCATGTTGATTGAGTTGAACGTGTCTCGTGTTTACGAGTGAATCATCGTCCTTAGATAAGTCGTTATTGACAAGGTTACCTTGAAGAGACTTAACTACACCAAACTGGAAGTTTACTCTCCTGAAAATCCCCCATGCCTTCGGAATTCCAGTCCAATGAGCCCCCCCATGCCTTCGGAATTCCAGTCCAATGAACCCCCCCATGTCCTCGGAATTCCAGTCGACGTAACCCCCCCTCCTCTTCGGAATTCCGAGATGCCGCCCTAGGTATGAGTATGGATATTTTCTGGAACCACCCATTTGTATAAACTCATGCCTTCAGTGGTTTTCTACATGTAATTCCCAGAACTCAACATAATGAACTAATGATATAAAATGTTTTGATTACTCTAAAATGTTGACATTACATAGAGTTATACAATAGAGTACCTTGTATGTATTAAGGTGGCTCCCTAGAGTTTCTACAAAAGTGACTATACGAACTGGCAAGAGTTACAAAAGAAACTCTAGTTCTGTTGTCTTGCAATCTTTGTTCCTGAGATTTGCCAGTAAGATTACCAACATAATTACACTTATTTTTCAGTTTTTGCTTCTTAGGCATAGGCCGTTGTCATGGCAACAAAACGTCTAAAGGGTGACAAATATTTCCCATTGATTCATCTTTATTCTTTAATATTTTGATTTTCCCTGGGTGAAATTTTTTTAAACTTTCGTATCTTTTGAAAATGATTTTTACTAACTTTTTGCAGGAGAAAAAATATGGGGTCGTTCAGATGGTTTCACCGATATCACGTGATTTCTTATTTTTGACCATTAAACTGAATTGCTCTGACAGAATTTTTCCAAAAAATAGTATGTGGAAGGTAGCGTTAGTATCTCAAAATGTGCAAAATTTTAAAAAAATTCACCGAAGGAAATGCGAGAAAAGTGACTGTTAACTTTGCTTTTTTTGGCTATGCTGACGTCATAAAATGTCAGGAGAATCTTATGATTTCATGTGAGCGCGCGCAGATTACTACAGCTCACATCATAAGCATGCGCGCAGCCATAAAACTATAGGGAGCCACCTTAAGGCATTTCTTAAAACATCACTTAGTAGATTTGAGCAATTTAGAATTGTGAAGTTCTATAAATTTATTTTACACCTGACCTGACCTATACTTAATCAAAACTTTAATAGAACTACACACCAGTAGTATTAACAGTAAACAAATTTTAATTCAGAACTGATGTAAGACAAATGATGAAATCGCCATTCTATCTACTCACAATGCATGTCCTTGTATCAGCTCAAGTGCCATACAATAATACCAACAAATTAAAGCCACTGTAGCAGTTGCATACACTACTACATGTAGGTAACCATTGTATGCAACATTTTACTTGTTTTACTTGGTTTCGCCACAAAAAGGAAAGGAAAAACAACAATGAAAGACTATAGTCAAAAAGGTCTTAGTCATTCTCTGTGTCAAATTCGGTATCTGCCTGCATTCAGCTTTGCATTTGACGTGTGACATGCAGTCTTCTGTCATGCATGATGCATGTGCAGCCAAAGGAGTGAGAGAGTGAAATGATCGGTGAGCAATCCTGGATAAGAATCAAATTTATTTCTGTGACTTTCACAACATGTAACACTAATTAATTAACAACAAGATCGCTGTTACATCTTATTTTACCAATAGTGTATCTCTGTGCCAACCAGATTATTTTTAAGACAATAAACTGCAAAGGGAAATAGGTTTCCTTTTTTATACATCTGCACCAGTAAAGGAACAAATAATTTGTCTTTAAAAATATATATACTGGTATATATATCACAAAAGTAGCCGGCACAAACGACGCAAGTAGCC
The DNA here is from genome assembly GCA_964030785.1 of Siderastrea siderea. Taxonomy (NCBI): domain Eukaryota; kingdom Metazoa; phylum Cnidaria; class Anthozoa; order Scleractinia; family Rhizangiidae; genus Siderastrea; species Siderastrea siderea. Next base: position 4,379,798 of record OZ034966.1, on the reverse strand, counting down.
AGTTAATTCTGCCGGCAGCCGGCTGTTAGGGACAACCCTGTAAAGTAAAATGTGATTTGGACATTCACCCCTCCCCTGGCCCCTATTGCTATTGAGTAGATGTAAACATGGAGAGTAGCCAAACACAATGGGCTACAAACTCATCTTTAATTTGATTGTAAGCACAAGAAAAGTATTAAAGATGAAGTGGTCTCTAACTCTTCTCTTGAAATATATATGCGCTTAAAATATTTCTTCTTTCTATGTTTAGAGAACACTTTGATTGACTAGAAGTTTTGGGGAACGAGACTAATTCAGGCCTTTTTTCATTTTTTTTTTTCGAATTTCATGCAATGATCACCAAAGTTAGCAGAATACAGCAAATACCTCACGCTTACAACTTTTTCATCAAGTTCTTCGACTGCTGGTTTAAATATCTGCATAAGACCATCAGCCAGTGCATTCTGGTTAGCTTCGTTAGATGGATTTCTCTCCTTCTCCTTCAAATCCATTCCCACTTCTGCCGCCATCGCCGCCATCTTGGAACCACCGATCAACAAAGTGGTCAGCGGGAGGTCAGCGGTGAAGTGATATTTGGTACCAGTCTTTCATTTGTTGGCCGCGTATGAGACCATTGAACTTTGCTCACTCACAGTTGTTCGGTTTTTCGACGTCTCGTTTTAAATCAAAGAATATGGCTTTCTTGAGTTTGTTGCGGCGAAATGTGGGTCTTGGCCTTCAGGTATGGTGATAATTAATCTTTTATTAAAATCTTTCCAGTGCACATATGAACCTTAACAATGACAACAACGCAATTCAGGGAAGTAATGAGTAGGGGGAATAGTGTTTTGAAGTGATCGGTAATCTGTTAGCCTTATGGATTGTAAGAATTACATGAAGCTAAAGTTTATATTTTCATCAAGGTAATTTACTTTGCTTGGAAGTGCTGTAGTGCTTAGCATCGTAGTCTCTTTACCACTCATATTACTCGATTTTCACGTTGCGTGTGTATGTAAGTGTACCTGCGTGTGTATGTCATAAGCTTAAGTTTACTTGACATCGTAACTTCAAAATATGGCACACGTGTCATTTCCCAACGGAGGCTTTTCTAGATGTGATTTGGCGTGTTAATTTTCGGTTTGAACACATGTTGTCACCGTAAAAAGTAAACTTGGATTGTGGCGTTCATATTTTCTTGTAGAAACTCCCTGCCTGTTATGTAATACAGCGCTAACAAGCCAAACATTGTTTACATCTACGGTAGAGGTCATCTTAAGGGGTTGAACAAGGGGTGGAATGGCGGGCTTGGTCGTATCCCCTAAGCTAAACATTAAGACTGTGTTTTAACAAGGGTGGAAATGTTGTTGTGACTCTGACAACTTTCATGATCCAGTGCGGTTATGATGTAATATAAACACTTGTGGTTTGGACAAATCATGTTGTTGATCTGAGCCTTACCCATGTGTTTTTCTTCTCCTGTTTTGCAGAAGGGAACTCTTGCTGCTGGAGTCACAGCTCTGGTGAGACATTTGTCAGCATTTATGTGATTGTATTTATATCATTTCCTACATTTATCCTATTTCTGAAACTTTCACCTCTCATCTTAAGAAATTAAAATTTTTTCACTGTTTTCCGGGATCTTTTCCGAGGTTAAGAATATTTAAAATCGACGTTTCGATCAGTTTCACTGATCTTCTTCAGGCTGTTGTTAAAAATGACAATATGGCGGATTGTTTCTCATGTTCAGCTTGGTAACCGCACCAATAAATCGTGACTATTATACGACGTATGTGAAAGAAGGGCGGGAAAATGTAACGAGGCCTGTCAAGTAATTTTACATTTGTGATATTTCACTGACTATTACAGTCTCTCTCACGATCGAAGAAGGAGTTCAGGATTGATTTCCATGTTTCAACATGGTCAAAACTGTTAAGCACTTTCATTCCGCGGTGCTTCTGTCGCAGTGATTCAATTCCTTCGAGAACCTTCCTTTGTCTCAACCCTCTCTCTGTCGCTACGATTTTTGCGTTTGTCCAGTCAATACTTCTTTGGCACTCAATAGTGTGTCGTGCTAGGCCTCCATCTTCTTTGCCCATTCGTCTTTCAGCCGATAGAGTGTTTCCTTTTTGAAGGTCTTCATTTGTTAATCTGACTTTGTCCATGTGTTCTTTCTTTCGTGTTTGGAACAGGCGCCATGTCTCTCCTACATACACTGAATTCTGGCAGGTACACGGAATCTTATACACAACACATTTCTGCCTTTCACCAAGCGGCTCTTGACATGTACGTTTAATCTCTTTGATCTTTCTTCCAGGCTTGAAAGCAACTCGAAAAGAGTGTCGGTTAGCAGTTCTCCTGAACCGCTCAGACAACCCTTTTAAATATGGTATGGTCACGGCTCCACGACTTTCCTGTTCTTCCTGTTCTTTCTTGTCTGTCTGTTGATGTCTTTGCTCCATAAACCTTCTCACGGTCTCCCTTGGATACCCATTCGCTACAAACACATTCGCTACAACAATCTTTCCACTAGCTCTAACGCTTTGTCAATAGGTATGGAAGGGTACAAGTTCTTAACATCATAGCTGACCAGAATCTCATTTCTCTCTACTCTCCAATCTTTGATTTTCTCTTTGAGTTCCCTGGAGTTCTTAACATAAAGGCCACTCCTCCCTTGTATAGTTCTTAATATTGTTGAACGATAATGAGGACCTCGGAGAAACAACCACAATGAGTGTAACATCAATAATGGAGTTGTTAAAGTGGATGTTCGATCTGACCTATTGTGAATACGGAGGAAGTCATTTTGTTTTAGACAGTGGACCAATAGGCCTTGGTGCCACGGGTGAAATTGCAATCATATACATGGAAGACTTCCAGTTGAGAGCTCTGGAAACGTCTCCATATCCCCTAAATGAATGGTTCTGGTCCGTAGATGATAGTGAGACCAAATGCAAGGAAGGAGAAGCTCAAGAGATACTAGATCACCTCAATACCATTGAGCCAGGAGTAATTGTGTTCACAAAAGAAGACCAAGAAGGAGATGTTTTACCAGTACTTGATTTAAAACAGACCGTAGACAGGAAGACCAAGAAGATAGAATGCTCTGTCTATTACAAGAAGACTCACACAAACATAAATGTAAAGGAAAGGTCCAATCACCCAGAAAGTATGAAGAGAGCGATTGTGAAAGGTTTTACTGACAGAGCGAGGGCCTTATGTGATGAAAAACACCTGGCAGAAGAATTGAACAACATCGAAGACGTGTTTGTAGCGAATGGGTATCCAAGAGAGACCGTGAGAAGGTTTATGGAGCAAAGACATCAACAGACAGACAAGAAAGAACAGGAAGAACAGGAAAGTCGTGGAGCCGTGACCATACCATATTTAAAAGGGTTGTCTGAGCGGTTCAGGAGAACTGCTAACCGACACTCTTTTCGAGTTGCTTTCAAGCCTGGAAGAAAGATCAAAGAGATTAAACGTACATGTCAAGAGCCGCTTGGTGAAAGGCAGAAATGTGTTGTGTATAAGATTCCGTGTACCTGCCAGAATTCAGTGTTTGTAGGAGAGACATGGCGCCTGTTCCAAACACGAAAGAAAGAACACATGGACAAAGTCAGATTAACAAATGAAGACCTTCAAAAAGGAAACACTCTATCGGCCGAAAGACGAATGGGCAAAGAAGATGGAGGACTATTATACGACGTATGTGAAAGAAGGGCGGGAAAATGTAACGAGGCCTGTCAAGTAATTTTACATTTGTGATATTTCACTGACTATTACAGTCTCTCTCACGATCGAAGAAGGAGTTCAGGATTGATTTCCATGTTTCAACATGGTCAAAACTGTTAAGCACTTTCATTCCGCGGTGCTTCTGTCGCAGTGATTCAATTCCTTCGAGAACCTTCCTTTGTCTCAACCCTCTCTCTGTCGCTACGATTTTTGCGTTTGTCCAGTCAATACTTCTTTGGCACTCAATAGTGTGTCGTGCTAGGCCCACGATTTATTGGTGCAGTTACCAAGCTGAACATGAGAAACAATCCGCCATATTGTCATTTTTAACAACAGCCTGAAGAAGATCAGTGAAACTGATCGAAACGTCGATTTTAAATATTCTTAACCTCGGAAAAGATCCCGGAAAACAGTGAAAAAATTTTAATTTCCTACATTTATGTTGGTAACATTTTGTACATATACCCCACCTTTAGGCGATAAAGATTAATGCTTTTGGTTATTGCATACATAGTTGATGGTAAAACTATTTTTTAAATGAGTCATTTCATGTGCCCTAAAAAAAATGACCTCTTTGTCTATCCTTTGGTGTGTTATCGACTCTTGGTTGACTGAATGTGTTACACATACATGTATATACATTTTGGTAGCTCCTGTTTGTACACATTTGGCTCCTTTTTTGCTACAATCGCCCTTCCCCTCAGTAATCCTACATCATCCTGATCTCTAAAGGGAATTGGTAGTTGTAAAATATCATAATTACAAGTGTTACTACCAAATAGATGTGTTTCCTAACTTGTCTGTTCTTTCAGAGGTCCAAGTTCAGTTCAGAGGCCATAAAGCTGGAATCATCTGCTTTCGACTCTGGCCTTAATTTTGGTATTTGAAGCTAATGTTTTAAATTATCATAATGCAGTAATAAGTAACTTACTGTAACTTACTTGAGATATGAATGTGAACAATTGAAGGGCATGGTGGAAAAAGGGCATAAGTGATGATTATGGGTTGAAAATCTAAATTGATGCTATTTAGCTGAACGGTGGTACACTGGCTGGTTTTCATGTGAGGAACATTGTTGTGCATTTTTTTCTTGTCCTGAGAGCTTCAATTTAAAGAATAAGCATATTACTTTTGCTTAAAACTGACACAAAGAAAACAACAGGACCGTGGATTCTACGTTGAATTCCTTTGTTTTAGTTCAAGCAGAGAACAAAAGAAATCATTCACGCTTCACTTGAGCGAGTTCAGTTCAACGAAACTTTTTACGCAAAAGTAATACACTAATTCTTCAAATTTTAGATCTCAGGTCAAGAAGTAAATGTACAACAGTGTTCCTTACATGAAAACCAGCCTGTGTGCCAACGCTCAGCTGAATAGCACCAATTTCGATTTTAACCTCAAATGATCACTTTCACCTCTTTTCCGCTGGGCCCTTCAATACGATTTCTGTGAGAATTGGACTGGGTATGGCCAGACATATAGATGGGATGCAGTTGTAATTAAAAATAGAACATCCAGCATTTATCACCATAATTATGGCAATATTTTGTGCTTCTTGTACATGAAATCAGATGTTGGTATCCATCCGCAGACCTCTGCACACAAATGTGGTTATTTTATCTTCTCACTCATTATTCAATTCCCACACAAAAAGCCATGAAAGCAGTATTTGTGCACATGTTGTGCATGTCATCCAGTGAACTGAAGAGTGCCAAGATAAGTACAGTGCAGAGGTCGGCAGATACCGACATTTGAGTTCATGTGCAAGAGAAACATTGGAAAAGATTTAACTTTTGCAGTGTATACTTGTTTATTCACTATGGATTTATTCTAATTTGCGGTAATTGTGAGAGGAAATGGCACTTTTCTAGAATTATAGCTCTTTTAATGAACAGGTATACGAGTGTGGCAAGAGTGCAACCTTGCATAGTTATAATAATAATTATCAACAATTAAACAATTATTGTTGAAAGCAAAAATTAGAAATAGGTTTTTTCTCGCTCAGAGAGCAAGTTTAGTGGCAAATAGCAAGGAGTTAGTGAGTAAAAATATTAACAATGAAGCATTCATTATTTCAGATGATTTTATTGACTTTCAGTCATATTACTAAATCTCTGGCTACCTGTGCTTTGCCCTTTTAGAGTTTTCTGAAGAGTTGCAACAGCTTCAGGAGATGGCCAGAAAATTCAGCCGTGAGGAAGTTGTTCCTATTGCTGCTCACCTTGATAAAACTGGGGAGGTAGGGAGAGACAGACATCAAAATGTTGTCTTATGTCTAGATTGAGTCGCTTCCTAAAGCCGTGGCTACGTGAGCGATTTTTTGCTTGCGATGGTGATGCAATTTTTTTGAAAATTGTCGCGTCACAATCGCATCACTGTGGCAAGTAAGAATTCGCTCATGTAGCCACGGCTTAATAAGCACCTTAAGTTTGTTAGAGTGGTTTTTTTTGTACAAAAGTGCTCTTGCCCCTCTCATCAAATAAGCACATCCACCCAAAAGCGTGCATTGGGACTCACTATTTTATGATCACTGTCACCAGGTGAAGGAAAACTTGTTGTTGGCTGAAAAGTCTCTAGAAAACAAAGAGATGATAAAACTAAAATTATTGTGCACTGTTCAGAAAAGCCAACTGGAGGCTTATTAATGGGCCTGCTTAGTTTTTTCATACATATCGCTACACCCAAGGCCTGTGTTTTTTAATTTCTCTTTTGTTTATAATTATTAGTGGTAAATTATTTTAAAATAATTATTTGATATTTATTTCATTTATCATCATTCACTTTTTGGCCACACAGTTACTCTCCAGTTGACAAAGGTGTGTTTGATTTTCAGTATCCTTGGGACATCATAAAGAAGGCACATCCTCTTGGGCTGTTAAATGGTCACATTCCAGAGCACTGTGGTGAGTACACTTCTCTATCAAGTTCATTTTATGTGCATAAAGTACACCTAACCCAAAATATTTTTCCCACTAACATAAAACTTTGCACCTATTTCAAAAACATTTAGCCATTATTTGCAGTTTTTCACTTTTTTTAGGCTTCAAAACTTAAAAAAAGAGCATCATTTGGTACACAATCAAGTTAGAAGGGGTGTGGGTCTATTCCTGATTTGACATCACAAACTGTTTTGCATGCATGTTTACAAAGACATACAATGATGCAAGTCAGTTTGTTATCAATGTCCTATCAGGAATAGACCCACACCCCTCACTAGCTTGGTCATGGGACAGATACTGGCTGGATTTCGTAACTTATACAGCCTATAAAAAGTCAAGATGTGGCAAAAAAAAGGCGTAATTAAATAAATGTATTTCGAACAGGAGCAAAGATTTATTTTGGCGAAAAAAATATTTGGGGTTAGGTGCACTTTAATAGTCTTATGACCACACTGCTTTTCTTTATGTGCTTGTTAATTTTTTTTCTCAGGTGGGCCTGGTCTGGGTATTCTTGATGGATGTGTGATTACAGAAGAGTTAGCTTATGGCTGCACTGGCATTCAAACTGCTCTTGAAGCAAACTCTTTGGCAGTAAGTCGGATCATTAGATAATTATCTATGTACTGTATCGTCTCTTCTGAACAACAATGGTACATTTTATGTACAGAATCAGTCAGATCATAATTCTCTGTACAGTCAAACCTCAATCAATGTACTGAAAACTACAGTTGTATACACATGTGTACAACTAGATAATCAAGAGTTTGAATAATTGAGGATACAAATGTTTATAAGATATAAACTTAAAAATTCATGGAATCAATATTTTGTTGAGAAATTGAGTTGTGGATTTTTTTAGAGGAATCTTTGTTTGCAGATAGCTGGAATAACCTCATGCAGTGTACCTGAATTTATTTTGTCTACTCCGATCTGGTCGTGTTTTTAATTTAAGTTTCTTTGGACACCATAAAGTAAACATCGCATGTTTAGTATTTAAGGAATAATATTAAGTACTTGTACTTTTTCTCTCATAATTGTTAGGATTGTGATCATGTAGTTTTATTGTTTCATTTGTTAAATTGTAATTCTCTTAACTTAATTCAACACATTCTCCTTAGTCAATGCCAGTCATTTTAGCTGGTAACAAAGAACAACAAAAGAAATATCTTGGACGCTTGATTGAGGAACCTTTGATGGCAGTATGTATCAATACCTTAGTTCATATTCAGCTACCTGTAGCTTATTTCTGCACTTAAAGGGCTTTTGAAGAGTTCTAATCAGAAAATGAGCTAAATTCAAAGGGATATTGATGCAGCAAACATGGAGGGATAGTGGCTAGTCCACTGCATTTTCAATCAGATTTGAATCAGAAGAGTTGTTTCTTTTTTCACTTGAAGGGTTTTTTCACTGTGCATGTAGACTAGTTTAAGAATAACAAATTTCCAAGGTTAGTATTAAACCTATATTCCTGAGACAGAAACACTTTGTTTTTATGGACCCTCACCACTAAATTTTCTTCCAAAAAATTTGCTAAAACTAGCATTTCGAATTTACAACTCCTCGATTTGACTGTTAGGTGAAAGGTTGAATAAAATTAAGGAAAAAACATAAAAGAAAAAAAATACAACGAAAGCAACCTGTTTTGGATGAATTATACAAATAAATGCAAGATTCTTTTTACATGTACAGACAAGTTCTGTTCATCCAAACATTTTTGCCAGGTGGACCACATCACGTCATGGTGTCTCTCCACGGTGTTACTTTCCAGGCTTGTCTCAAGAGAGATTTTCATACAAAGTTTAGTACTTTACAGGCATAGTTGTGTTACAGTCAGGTGCCTTTCTCTTACGTCAGGTTGTGTTACACTTTTCAGGCATACTGTGTGACAGAACCAGGTGCAGGTTCTGATGTGGCAGGAATAAAAACCAGAGCTGTAAAGAAAGGAGATGAGGTGAGGTGGTGCTTCTACAATGTGGCTAAACATTCTAATTTACATGTACATCAAAGTCTGCAAATTGTAAATTCTATCCCGTCCTATTCTTCACAGCAGTTTGGCCAAACCCCCCAAAGGCACGGTAAAACCTAGGTTTTCAAGCAATCAGATGAGGTTTTGCCTAGGCAAAACCACAGTGCAATACTGCAAATCAAACGCCTGAGGCAAAACTGCAGCAAATGCACAAACATTTGTGAGTGGTACCTTAACATGGGTGGGGTAAAATGGTTCTATATGCTTAGGCATACAGCCAGTTTTATCCCAGTTTGACTTGTTTATACATTAGCCGAGCATTTTGGCTAAATCATGGGGAAAATTAAAGAATTAGAATAATAAAGATCCTTATTCAGTCGCTTAACAGTTATTACTCACTTACAGTTCACTCATTGCTCATATTCTTCCTTGCCCAAACCATTTGGAAAATACTGTGCAACTCATAAATATCAGCATGTTTTATGTGTGTAATTTTTATTAACTCCAGTATGTAGTAAATGGACAGAAGATGTGGATCACCAATGGAGGTGTTGCTAACTGGTAAGTGTCTTGTATTTTTGCTTGTTTTATTAGACCCTTTTAAAAGTAATGATAATAATGTTCACTAAAGGTGCCTCTACATGTACATGATTTGCTCTAAGCTCACTGATACATAGAAATGCACTTGAGTATCTGATTGTGTGCATACACTGGGGTTTGTTTCCTGGAAGAGTTTGAACTAGCACTAATAACAATGTTTAGTGGTGATAAGTTTGTCCAGTGGATAAATCCTCAAAAGATGAAGTAAGGAACTTTTGGCTGTTGTCAAGAAAAATGTTTGTAGTAACTATATTAGTACTAGGCAGCAAGGTCCGGGTCTCCTTGCCTGTTAGGGGAGGTCAGAGTAAGGTTAGACATTGGCAAACAATGAACTGTGAGCTGTACAATCGCTGGCTGCTGATAGGCAGTCAAGGGATTTTTGTTAGGTTTCCCTTGCCTCTGCTGAAGTTGCTATAACGTGTACCTTACTGCGAGGAAGTTTCACTCATCAATGTTGCATCGACACTGTATCATGATTAATATTAGTGCTGATGTTTTTAAGGTATTTTCTTTTGGCACGAACTGACCCTGATGCTCCAACTGGTAAAGCCTTCACTGGATTCGTAGTCGATGCCGACACGCCTGGAATCATATTAGGAAGAAAGGTAAGAGCACAGTGTCCCTTTAATCAACTAAATTTTGATGGACCATTCTCATTTTAGTACGGTTTTGGTTGGATTTGGTTTGCTCGTTTGTAGTACTATGCATGTGAATGATCCTGAACCCACGAATCGCTAACTTCAGAAGTTAGCGATTCGTATTCGATGGTCTCTGAAAGCTCCAAATCACTGCCCAGATTACTTGTAACATCAGCAGTTTTACATAATTTCGTGCTTAATTTGGCGGTTGCGGAGTAAAGAATATTAGATCTCTGCAATGCTGCCCACGTAAGTTTTTTTGGCATCGACTCCGTTCCTGGAATGACGTCACAACGTGACTATCCCCAGGTCTCCCTTTGAGCAGTTTTTGTCAAGACCGGAAGTAAAATTTCACGTTTTAAAACGGCAAAAGCGAGGGGAAGGAAAATCGAAATCGAAAAACAATTTCTGATATTCATATCAGGATGCCATTTAGATTTGATTGGGCAATTAAAAAAATATGTCATATACACTTTAAATTTCCTGAGCCTTGCGTGCTTGTATGTTTATCAATTGTTCCTTTGTTTGTTTTTTTGTTTTGTAGGAGTGGAATATGGGTCAGAGAGCGTCTGATACACGTGGTATTACATTTGAGGATGTTGTTATACCTAAACAGGTTTGTTGTTTGCCTTGTTGCATGAAACTGTGTATTTTTGCGGTTCTTACAATTTGAACCTCTGCAAAGCCAAATGGAAGCAATCAATTCTTCCTGGATTAGGTTTACGCGCTCGAGTATTTAACAAATCTAGGGGCGTTTTCCTTAGAAGGTCTCCTTGTTCAAAGACGTGCAAAGTGGCTTGTTAGAAAACACTTGCCAAGTGCGGAAACTTGCTTAAATTAACTGCCTGACAAGGGAAGCTTGTCAGATAAACAGATAAACTCGTCGAGTAAAACTTGCAGTTGTTTGTACAACTTAACAAGCGCAGAATGTTATTTCTTTCGTGCTTTTTGTTCTCATTTCTAACCGATGGTGCGAAGTTTCAAACTATTTTGCGACAAGTTTGTTTCTTGCATGATACCTTAACATACATGCAGCATCACATTATCCCTTTCAAGAACAATCTTACCGAGGGCAAAATATGATGTAGTCTCAGTTTCTCTGTAAAATTTTAATGTAAATGTTCGTGTATAAGATCGCGTGGGGATCGATGTGCGATGCTTCAAATGTCACAAGGGTAACTCGCGAGGAAATCTCGCGAGGACGCCAGCTTTCCACGCTGGGCTTGGAAAGCGGGAGAGAGTAACGTATTCCGAACTACCTTATTCTCACTAAATTTCGCGAGTATTAAATTTCGCGAAAAATCAAGAGCCATATTTCGCGAGTATTAAATTTCGCGATTTTGAGAGGAAATAAGAATTGGAGTGTATTAAATTTTGCGATTTTTTCTATTCTTCAATATGTAGATTCAGTGTAGATTTGACCTCAGTGCTGTAACAACATAATTAATATGATCGTCATCCTAAACAATAGCAAACAAAACAAGCTAAACGTTACAAAGCATAAGGTATTCCACAGTCTAAATACCCGATAAGTACATCTATGTTTACACTCTGATAAACTTCATTCTTATCATGTTCTGTCCCGGGCCATATTATACTTTTAAGTCGCTGAACGGCATTTCATTATTTTTTTGATGTTATATAGTGATAAATTTTGCGATTTTAATCTTCGCGTGTCCTATATTTCACGAGTATTAAAAACGCGAAAATCGCGAAATTTAGTACTCGCCAAATTAAGTGAGAATAAGGTACCGTATTTTCTCAATTAAACGCCGGACCCCGAATAAACGCCGGGTTCAAATAAACGCCGGGTCTACAGGGCCGAGTTTAAAATAAACGCCCCCGGCGTTTATTCGGGGTCCCGGTGTTTATTCGAGATGGGTATACTAGTTCTCTTTTTACCATTATATTTGAATTTATACACTAACATTCAAACCAAACTACCTTTTACAAAAGTACTTCTTACTAAAACAGATGAAACAAACGACGCATCAGGCATCGTGTCAATCTCTTTTAAATCATGGTAACTTTTCCGCGAGCTTGTACATCAAACAAGGATCATCTCGAGGGTCTCTCCAGCGTTTCTCCAGCAGTTCCTTGCAATTGAATCGTTCCATAATTTTTCCTTTTCCACAGCTGATGGAGGAGGAACCTCGCCATCGCCTTGTTCAAAATTGCTTGCATAGTATGTTTGCTGTCGAGCAGTTACCGATACACTTCCTCCGTGTTTCATGCACGGAGAAACGTAACGTTAAGAAGAGTTCAATCACTGTTTCTGTCAGTGATGTTTTTTTTGATAAATCACTTACCAGATTCACTTAGATGAAACAAAGTTGATGACATTGTTTCACATTTTTTAAACGTTTTTCTTGAAATTTGGTTCTTGGGTAAATAAACTTCTAATACTGAAAAATGCATCTAATAAATAAACGCCGGGCCCAGAATAAACGCCCGGTTCGAATAAACGCCGGGTCTACGAGGCCGAGTTTTAAATAAACGTCCCCCCCCCCCCCGGCGTTTAATCGAGAAAATACGGTAGTTAACGGAAAAAGCGAGTCTGTTTTGCAGTCTGTTGTTCAGCGTTTAGGCTAATTACATGTTCTTGTTTTGTTTGTTAGAATGTTCTTGGTTCAGAAGGCATTGGATTCAAGATTGCCATGGGAGCATTTGACAAGACCCGACCTCCAGTAAGGATTTTCCTTTAAACTCCGTTCTTGTTCATTTGCGTATTTACTATTAAGAGCTATGTAAAATAGAGCTATGTACTGCATTTGAATTTTAGACTCCACAGGACAAAGTAGCTATACCAACGAAACGTCTTTAGTGTGGCGGCATGGCGGTGTCTGGTAAAAGCTCTTTGGTAACTTACATGTAAAACCATTTTTGAAAATAAGCTCGCAAAAATCCGTGCCCCAAGTTGCTCTTGCTAGAGTTTTGTGCTTCGTGAAGTACAACTGTTGTTTCTAAATAATTAGGTTCTCCTGAAACAATGACGTACTCTAACAAAATAAACAAATAGCATTTATCACTATTCTCTGACAAGTGTTGTTTCTTTCAATCGTGTTTTCATGAATATTTCCTTATATCATGTATGTTTGAGTTTTCGCCTAGATCCATTTCATACTCATTTCTATTTTACATGTGTTGTTAAAAAAACTATTGTAAATTTAATCGCGTTAAATTAAGCCCTTGGACTACAAATTCAAGATTTTTTTTTTGCAATATACTTCTTCCGCCCAAACATTTGATGATGCAAACTCCCAAACTTTCCAATCCGCAAAATAAAAGTGCGACGGCAACCGCAAAAATATTGTGCTACACAGTATTGCAAAAGGAAGAAGCTATCAAAATAATAATACTGATGATGATGATGATGATGATGATGATGATGATGATGATGATGATTGTCCACTACTTAGGTTGCTGCGAGCGCTGTTGGTCTTGCCCAGAGAGCTTTGGAAGAGGCGACCAAATATTCAATGGAGCGAAAAACGATGGGAAAACCCATATGCGAGGTATGTTGGTAATTTTCTCAGATGTCGTTCCTGATACTTTAAGTTCCGTCCTCTGTAAAATTCTTTGCGTGCCACGATTCGGTGGCCGATTTGGTGTTTTTATTAGCTGGAAAACACTGGAAGCATCCCTGCATTCTAAGTGTTTGAACACAAGTTTCACTGATAACTCACCTTGTTAATCTTAATGTAAAGCCATTAATAACTTTTACGTCCTTGTTCGATGTGATGGATTGTTTTCTTTTATTCTGCACCCTAGCACCAGGCTGTGAGCTTCATGTTAGCCGATATGGCGATAGGTGTGGAGACTGCACGCCTGGCCACGTATCGTTCTGCATGGGAAGTCGACCAGGTGAGGATATAGAGGATATTGTACGGTGGCACGAAGATATGAAGTTTATTTTTGAGTGGTAAAAACAATATTTTACGAAACACCGCAGCGAGTAAAAATTAAGTTTTTTGTACCACGAGAAAATGAAATTCGTATCTTCAAGCCGCCGTGTAATTTTCTTTTTATTATATAGACAATAGTATTTTGCACAAACAACAGTGTAAAAGTGGGAAATGACGTGATCGATATCCTCACTAATGAGGATCTGGAAAATACGCCACTCGAGTCCCGGATGTAGTTTCGTATGAACTTTACGAGTGCTCTTTTTTCCACTAAAACACTCTTGTCTATGTAATAAAAACTTATCTCGTGGAACGAAGATTCGATATATTTCAATGAGCCTGGAAGGTTTCTTGTGTAGTTGGTTGTGACAAACAACCAAACCAAGCAACCAAGCAACCAACCAAGAAACCAGTCTAACCCAACCCAACAGGCAAACAAACAAACAAACAAACAAACAGGCAGACAGGCAGACAGACAGACGGACGGACGGACAGAAAGAGACAAAAACCAACAAACAAACAGTTGTCAGGGTAAAAGCCCTCTTGCCTTGCAGTATATGTATTTTCATTTCAGCTAGAGAAAAACACTAGCATCTAAGAACCAGCATTATTTTCAAGTTAGCTTGGAAAGGTTCTTATATATTTGGCGTCTACTGATAAGTTAGACTATTTAGGTTTTGAAACAGGGTCTTATTTTTTAAGGGGAGATGTCCTTGTTTCTGGTCAGAAAAATAAGTCGCAGTGTGTATGGTGCCGTGCTTCTGCATCGTAAACCTATAATATGCCTACTTGGACTACATTTTTATTTAAATTAAAACAAACACGGACCATGCTTTAGGTTCCTGTTTCAACTTGTAGGCCGATGCAGGTTCTCTGATAGAAATTATGCTGAGGGTGTTCTTAATCCACCAGGTTCTTATATGCGGGCCTTAATTGTAAATTTTTGCAGTGCGTGACAAGGTTACATTCTTTCTTCAACCCTTCAAATCTTTTGCACTCACCTTTTTGCCACGTTTTTCGGCGGGAAAAGTTGACCTGACCTCATTAAAAAACTTGAAAATAGGAACCTTAATGGCCGATAGATGTGTTTCCCCTCCCCCCAATTCACAACCGAAAAGTGCAAAGATCTCGGTCTCCTTTCAGCGATAGTTCTGTAGCTTCCCCCCCAAAATTTAATGGCAAAATAGTGAGAAAACTATTGTGGTATCCAGGGTATAATTGAGCTCTGACACGTTTGTTTTTTTTTCCCAGGGCCGCCGCAACACATATTACGCTTCCATCGCTAAGTGCCTGGCAGGAGATGTCGCAAATAAGTGTGCTACTGATGCTGTTCAGGTACAAAGAGAGCCTCATTCTCTGTTTATAAACGCATACTTTCAGTTGGTACTTTGAGGTAATTCACCCAAGGTACAAATATAGTTGTGATTTTATTTTTCTTTGGTTTGTAGATATTCGGCGGCAATGGATTCAACTCGGAATACCCAGTTGAAAAACTGATGAGGGATGCGAAAATATTCCAAGTGAGACAAGTTTTTTAAGATTGGTTACTGTAAACAGCTGATGTGAGGTCCGTTTGAGCGAATCGAACAAAAGATTTTCAAGAAGACATGTAGTACCTGACACGTGTGCTCGCAACTTCAAATGCATGTCACCCCTTAATTTTCTTTTGCGTGTTCGTACATTACCGCTACACGACTAAATACTTGGAGAGAAAGCGAAAGAGAAAGAGACTTGTACAAAGTATCGTTTGGAGTACCTCGCGGTATTTTTCGTTCAAAGTCAGGGATTTTAATTTTTTACTTGCTACTAGATTTAGTAAAGGTTGTTTATTTTTGGCAAAGTAATGTTGTTTCGATAACAATTTTAAATCAATTGTTTTTCGTAGCTTTATTGCCAAAAATTCATCATGCCCGGGTAGTAAGTATTAGTTTGTGGTCAGTGAAAAGTCAGGGAATAGTCAGGGAATTTGTTTTATCCTGATGGGTAGTAACCCTGGGGTTATTCCGCTGGGCTATTCCCTACCATTTTTTTTTGGTTTTGTGTTTTTTTTCTGGTACAGGACAACTTTCCTCATGCTCTGTTTTACCGTATTCAGTATCTTAAACGGTTTGTTATTTTCTTTCAGATCTACGAAGGCACGGCACAAATTCAACGCATGATAATCGGACGAATGCTCATAGAAAAGGCGAAGATGACAATGTAAAAAGCCGGAAGGGTTATGACCTGAATCTTAGTGGCGTCGCTTTAGTTTTTGTCTTCAATGTTCCAGACAACCATGACTCAGCTTGTTTGGATAATGACCGACTAAGCAGCCATCCGAAGAAGCAGTATTTCTTATGTAATGATATTTTAAATGCTTTTCAAGGCTGTTGCCCTACTTATCCCATGCAACCCCCTCTCCCCTCCCCCCCCCCCAAATAAAAACTTACAAACAAAACAAACTGTCATTGGTGCCAATATTTTGGGATTGCCCCTTACGTCTGAGTATTAGGCCTCTTGGACTTTTTCTTGGGCAACAGCCTTGCGTTGATTGTCTCGCGCAAGTTGTCCGGCGTTTCTTCACTGTGAAAAGATTTTGCAATACTTTGTCATTCTTAATGTTAACAGCTCTTGCATTGTTGTGTAATGCTCTATATAGATGTTTTTGTCTTCCTAAGTCCTAACGTAGACAACCATGGAATTTTTTGCATTTCAACGTCTTGTCGTTATTTTTTTTTTATTGAAGCTACTGCAATATATAGAGTTTATCTTCAATTACATCAATAATGAAGTGATCTCCTCTGATCTGAAGTATTGTCAATGAGCTAAATTCAGATTTTCTTAATGTATATATATTAAAAGTCTGCACAAGCGATATTTGAGAAAATTTGCAACCTCTTGGTAAATAACTGAATTACTTGTCATGGGTAGTAGCTTTTCGTCAGTCTTCAGTGGTTTTTAAACACCGGCGTTGTACAGCGGTGAGTTCTAAGTCCAAATAAATTGACAAGGTTACAAGTGGCATTTACTGGTTTGTTTGTTATTTACACTCATTTTGTGTTACCTGTTTACTAGAGCACCATGCTTCTCTATGGCTTATTGGTTTTAGCTGGTGAAGACAACCAACAAAAACGCTCATGGTGTTCAGCGGTTCTAAACGCGGGATTTCTGAAAACTGCTGCCATTTCAGTTGCAAATAGGATGCTTATGGGGTTTAAGATTGTTTTTCCTTCTTAGTCACGAGTGAAATAAAGCCTTCACGATGAGAAGGTGGAGATAAGATAAATGGGGACCAAGCTTAATCAAACACGTGTTCCAAGACTGGTCTACGCGAGAGCCCAGACATCTCAGACCACAGGACCCCTAGGCGTGATGGGAGGGACGTGGCATCTTTTTGCATCGTACAAATCCAAGTGAAAATGTGTCGACGTTGACCCTAACGTCACAGCTGAAGTGAGCAGGATAAATGAACAGACCATGAAGTGAAGATGAATACGTTTTATTTTGAACTATTCCAGATATTTCTATTGCTTTGATTTTCAACGTGAACTAGTCTCACACAGTTTGCCTGGGCGGCCTGTGCCAAGACTAATTGGCAGGCCCCTACTCGTACGAGTTCTCCTTCGTGGGTGGCTCTGTATTGGTCGTTTGCATGATACCAGTTCAAGTCAATGGTAATACAGTACAGCGTTCAACGAATCTAGTTTTCATTTCGTACGAAAACTGATTACCCCAGCCAAATGTAATCGTGGTAGCACTAGTCGTTCGATGTATTTCTCAGGTTATTCTAGTTATACAAAATTTTGCATTTATCAACTGAGTTGATAAGGTAGATTGGCCACCGTAAAGAGATTGAAAGCTGACGTTTCGAGCGTTAGCCCTCTTCGTCAGAGCGAGTCAAGGAATTGTGGGCTGCACTTCGTTTATTTGGGGAGTGGTGGAGCTATGCTATTGGTGGGAACATGGCAACGTGAAAAACAAGAATGAATCAGCTGAATGAAAAGCGTTCGTTGATACCGTGGGGATTAAGTGTGCCGATTTGAAAAATGAAAATTTGTTCTAGATTTTCACGGCTTTCCGTGTTACCCTGGTGTAGGGAAAGGCCGCAGATCGTCATGTGTTGGCTAGAATGATTTGGGAGATTGAAATGTCGGGCTACTGGTTTGGATGCGTCCTTGTCATTTCTTTCAACGTCTCGTAGGTGTTCGCGGCAAACGATGCGACACTTGTCCTTTCATTCACAATGCGGACAAAATAACAGAACCCAAGCGATCGCGGATTAAAATCACCGATCGCTTTACATGTACCTCCGCATATGTTATCTATTGCATGACATGCACTTTATGCAAAAAGATATACATTGGCGAAACAGGGAGGAGACTAGACGACCGTTTCACGTCCCCACCGACGCAGCACCACAGTTTCTTTAGAAACTAACCCCCTTGCTTATTTTAGTTATAGCCGGCCATAAGGGGCATTCCTGGGCATTTTCCCTACGTAAGCAAGGAAAAGAGGAATGTTATGAAGGTATAATCCCCTGTAAATTCAATTTCATCTCACTTGCAAGAGCTTGTAAAAGGTACTTGGCTTACATTCTCTAACCTATAAAATCCCATTTCTTGAAGCAATTCCTATCTACTTGAACAAACGATTTTCAAGAAGACATGTAGTAACCGACACGTGTGCTCGCAACTACAAACGTATGTCACCCCTTGTCAGATAGTTTTCATGCATATAAAAATTTAAATTGAGAATCAGACCCTCCCTAGGGAGAGAGAGAAAGGATATGTCTTTTTCCCTTCGCCGCCACCCCCTCCATCCTCCATCCCCCACCCGTGTCCTCCGGGGAAAAATTCTTATGTGCGCCACTTTTTAAAAGGAAAACACGGCATACTATATATCGTTGGAAAGGTTGATAAATGTAGATTTCGGGAAAAAAATGTGAATTGCCGATTTTTGTAATTCCGCAAAAAAAAAAATTGCAAATATTACCGCGAAAGTGACCATGCGTCATTCAATCAGACAAATGAATTAACAGCTACCAAAATTCGGTGGATATATGTGAAATTTGGCCTGAATATTCCTTAGATGTTGTGAAAGAGGGGATTTTTGAAATTTATAATATTTCACCCGTGGCGATCTTCAATGCAATGTGCATCGCGTATTCTTTGCTTCTCGGACTTGACAGATTAATTAAAAAATAACCAGTCAGAATACCAAAAAATGCTGACCACTTCTGATGATTGATTAACACTGTGTAGTTATTTTGCCAATGCGCTTGGATTTGATACCCTGTTAATGCAATTGAATGACATGTGGTCATTTTCGCGGTTGTTCGCAATTTTCTTTTGCGAAATTGAAGAAACCGGCAATTCATATTTTTTTCCAAACTCTACATTTATTAAGCTTTCCAACGATATATTGGAAAGCTTATCGAATTATGATATATAGTTTGCTGTGTTTTCCTTTAAAATGGCACGCATACGAATTTTTTTCCCGGAGGACACCCGCGAAGGTCCGGAGTAACCTTAAGTTATATACTTCGCCTGCTTGTTCTGAAAGAAAAAATGTTAGGAACTTTTAGCAACGACGACGGAAAAACTCACGTAAATTGTATATTCGCGTTCTTTATTCTACCTTGGGGATTATTCCAACTCGTGTAATTTCTCTTAAGTGATCTCCGGAAGCTGAATTCGCAGAGACAGCACTCGATTCAGGTACAGAAAGGGAAATTCACTCTCGTGGTAATTCCTCGTGGTTTACAGTGCATCGGAAAGAAATTTACCGAAATGTATTACGCACGTGCAGAGCCATTGTTTTGCTCATTAAAAGTGTATTGTTCTCTCAGACGCTCTTGCTGTTGTCGCCATAGTGGTTTCCTAAACTCCCTACACTCTGTATTGCCCGCTATTTGTTAAGCTTGCATTCCTGAAGGCAGGTACACCCCGGGCCATGAATACTGCTGTAAAAACGGTTTACGAAGTTTCATCTTGTACCAAGATGAATCCAAAGCCTTGCAGATACCAGAACAACCGTGCAGACTCTTCCTAGGTCCTTCGAATACAGCAGTCTTTTCCAGCTTATCACAACGAACGTCTATATGCAAGGTGCACTTAGTCTAATCTTCGCTTCATCAACAGGTGTCGAAAAGTTTTGTGACCTTGTTAAGTAGTACAGAAGAAAGTATTGAATAGAGCCATTTATACGAGCTAGACGATAATGAGTCTCGTCTCAGCAGTGTTACCTAAGGCTCGTATAGTATTGTTCGCGTCTTTTTTTCCAAGGCAAGACGCGTCTTAAATAAGAGCAAGTTTTGATAACGTTCGAGCAGTATGTAAAATATGTAAACCGCGCCTCTAGTAAATGGTTCACTTCACGTCTTATTCAAAACGCGTTTTTCGTAGCGTGCCACTTTTTGTTTAAAAAATCAAATAAAACAGATGAGATAAAAGATAACGTGTGAATACAAACACATTACCTCATGGCAATACCCTGAACTAGAGAAAAATTCTAACACATCAATTTAAATTAACAATGGATTTCAGGTGTTTAGCTACCAAACAAACTCTGTAGATGGGATGTTAGAAAAACCGAGATACGGTTTACAGACTATGAGCACATTGCGTGTTTGATTTCTATTGAAGCTCAATACACGAGACAAGTGGTAAGCCATCCATTTATTAAAAGCCAAACAGTTACAATGATAGCTTGATGGAATCACCAAAGAGGTTTATTGACCCCGAGGCTGGTTTCTCACGCCTCCACATAACCATGGAAGATGAGTACGCAGACGGGTTCGTTTTAACAATCCTTTTCTTATACTGTAAATATAAGCCTTGTGCACCAACAAAAGGACATCACACATGGCATAAAACATGACGTAGATTGATAGTCAAAACATTATTATGAACAATGAAGTGTGTGCGGACCGACAGATGGTCAATATAAACTGAGGCTTTCTGTTATATTCCGAGTGCTTACCCTATTTTAGGCCGCGATTCTATTTTTGATTTTCAATTCCGTCTTTCTTTCAAAAAACAACAAAAAAAGAATAACAATTAAGACTTTCAAACGATACCCCACAAGAAAAATATTGACAAGGCAAACACGTTGAAAGGATAGGGTCGCCAAGCTTCGGCTGCTAACGAGCCAAGAGGAAATAAATTCATAAATGGGTTAGTTTCTAGAGAAACTGTGGTGTGGAAACTGAAGTGAAACGCGTAAATTTGGATATATCAATTGTGCTGTGGATCAGGTAGAGTGGTCACCGCAAGGAAATTGAAAAGCTGACGTTTCGACCGTTAGCTTCGTTAGGGCAAAGGGGGAAAGAAAACTTAAGGCCGGAAAACAATAGATATTAATCGTTTTCCTCTTTCCTCTTTTCGCTTTGGGGCCTTTGTAAGCTATAGTTTGATTTGTTAGGATTAACCGGATTAAAGGGGATACTTCTTAACAAAATGACTGAGTGACGTATTGTTCGCGGCCAAAATAGAGTATCTCTGATGCTGAGGTGGCCTTACTGGGTTCCATTGTATTCGCTGTGTTACGAAACTATGGGTGAGCATTCTCTAAAGGAAACTTAAAGGTTAAATGGAATACATGAGGTGTTTAGAGCCTTGCGAACAGATATTTCACCAAAGTTTCCGTTGGAGAAACAATTGTGAAAGCGGCATTGTGAACAATGCGTAATGTCTGATAGATTGAAGACATCCGTGTCATTCGATGTTGCGTGTATTCTTTATTTCTAAACTGATGTGTCAGTCAGAATTCTACTTTACAGTTTATGAAAAGGTCACAAACAACAAAACTGGGCTGTGCCTAGCACCTGAACTGGGGGCCTCGATCCGTCCATTTTCACGACTGCAGGTTGGAGAAACTTAGGTTGTTGGTTTAGTTTATATCGTGGGCAGCGAAGGAAGATGGCGCACGTGGAAAAAGAAAACTGATGCGTGACCGCAAAGAAGGAGCTGAGGACTGGGGAGGGGGGTGACCGTTCTGTAGCGCTCGCAGTATTTTTTGCTCTCGCACACCCCTTTTCTTCGCTTTTCACAATCTGTGAAACCTCCCCGGAGTGACAACTCTATCGTCTCCTCAACCTCAGGTTTTAAAATAGACGGAAATTTTGTTTTCACGTGCTATCACAAATTTCTGGAGGTTGCCAGACTGCTAAAAGCGAAGCGAAGCGAATATTTATGTTGGAAATTATCAAATTCTATGTAAGGGCGTCAAGACACGTCTTCAAGCCCCTCCTTCCACTCAGGGCTCGTCGAGCGATCGCGAATAGAAAAACATACGCGTTAAGGGCGAAAACGATCTGCCGAGTGGAAATGAGCGCGACTATACCTGAGCGGAAAGAGAAATTGCTCGCAGTTCGCTGAAAGATTTTCAGTTCGCATTTCCGCGTGGTGGGTTTTCAGCTTCTTGCAAGTTGTTATTGAGAATTTTGCAGCCCAGAGCCCTCCTTCATTGTGCCTGCTTTTCTACCGTAAAATTAGTAGTGAGGAGCTCTGGTTCCTTTATTTTAATTGATTTACCCAGCTATTTTTCCGCGTAAAGGGTCAGTCTCATGGCGATTTTCCTATCTTCTTTGTCACAATTTTGATTGCTTTATATCAAAGTACCTTGATCAAGCATGAATTGCTTCTAGACCACCAAGGGGACTATTAAATGAATTTTCAACAGAAAAAACAAGCCAAAATTAGTTTTTTAGAGATTTTGCCTGAGACACAAGGGCAGAAACTTGAAAAATTCTGCCAGAAGTTTTCAAGTCGACGGACGCCATTTCCATCCTGGCCATCCCTACTGGAATACCCATTTTAATACTACTGACCATTATTTTTAGGCTTCAATAGATAAAAATGTAGTGTCTTTTGGCTTTTCAAAATGATACTAAAAATTGATGCGACTGCAGACTTGCCCACATTTTTGTAAGGCTGCGCCACAAATCCCCTTTATAGGCTTGCATGTGTGGATGGAACCGTTTTTCTTGTTCGGGAATAGAAAAGTGTTTAGGCTAGTACAGCGAAAGCTTAACACAGTGATAACAAAGTTTCTATTTCAAATCTCAATAGATCGGCTTTGTTTAAATTGTGCGAATATCTTAAGGTTGCAGTAGTAACATGGCTTTTCTACACTCTTGGACGTACTCCTTGAGGCTGAATTTACGTCATGCTCTTGGGGAATTCAAAGTAAGAAAATGTCTAATAAAACAAAACCAATATTTAGAAACACTGTTCTTTATGTTTAGTGCCGTGTGTGCTCCTTTATACAAAAACCGATCGATCATCAATAATTGTAACTGTCACATAATTTCGATTAGCATTCACTGTGTTCTTCGTAGAAACAAGAGAAAGAGCGTGGGTTGCCTATAGCTCACACGCTGTGCTCATTTCTCTCTTGTACCGACATGGCCGATGTTTTGTCTAAAAATAGCATCGAACAAGGTTTCTAGTTGTGTAGGAGATAAACGGTACCACAGATGACATACATCACTCACGACAACCTTGAAACAACTGTTGTTCCAACCTTGTTTCCGCAGTGTGAGCAAAACAAAGTTTGCCTTGAAAGCCAAAGGAACGCCGCAGCAGCCGAGATAGCAAACGAAAAAATCGTATATCTTAGTTTGTTTCCCCTAGCCTTAGCGAAATTCAATCATCTGCCATTAAAAGCACGCTGGAAATTTAACGCAACGTTTTGTTTTAGTTGGTATTGTTTTTGCACACATTAAATTTTCTCCCTCTTGGAAAGTCTCTCTGTAAGGACTTTTCCCCTTTTGGGTACGTGCAGTGGGTACATGCCGAACCTTTTATGACCTTTTTCTATTTCCAAACTTCAGAAATTTTTTCAAAAAGATCTTCTGCCCTCAAGGTTTAATTCTACAATCGGCGAGGTCAAAAGAGGCTGAGTATAAATAAAACTCTTAACCCTTATTACAACTCATTAAATCAAACGTTCTCGCTGTACGCTGAATGTACCGCCTTTCTTGAATACATTGGTAAAACCCTTTAAGTTTATCATGATGGAACAAGGATAACTGGACGTGGATAAATTCCTAATTCACGGGTAAATACGGAGTATCCTCTCGGTGCATCAGTTTTTGCCAAGTTCGGAAATGATTTTTTAAAGATAAGCAACGTAAATATTCAGTATAAATCGACTTCCTTGAAATTGCCAACAATCTCTCATGGGAGACAACACATTTGCCCTAATTTGAAACCGAGCCTTTATGAAATTACAGTAAAAGGGATTTAGTTTGAAAACTTTTTCTTTCTCACTATTGTTTTAATGCTTGGATTCCGAGTTTTGTGAAAACAAAATCAATATGTCATTATTTCGAAACAATAGTATATTGTAAGGGTAGTTATATTGCATTCTTATGAGACGTCTTCTTGTTTCCATGACGTCGCAGGGTTTCCATGGCGTCGCACAGTTTCTGTCATGTTATTAATTTCTATACCTCGCTGATTGAATTTCTAGTTTTCTTATTGGTTCACGCGCGCAGGTTATTAGCAACTAATCCTGCTTTTTGCCGTATAAGGAAATTGCAAGCCATGTCAAGTTCTGAGGCGTTCAAAAGTTTTCGACGCGAAGCAAACGCTTTGTCTGAAAATACCGCAAAAAAAATAAGCAACGATTAACGGGTTTGAGAATTTAATAAAACAACTATTCCAATCGCACATGCTGTTTATGGGGTGATTATAGGCAACTCGGTGCTATGGCGGCACCTCGCTGGTTATTTCACACCCCATATCCAACGAGCGATCGTGAAATAATTGCTCGTGAAATAAATGAATAACAGATACTTTGCTGTGACATTGGCTTTTAAGAAATCGTTTTGCAGGGTTCTTATGATAAGATTCGGAAAACAAAATAACCGGTCTCTTTAATTCAGCCGGCTGTGTTTTTTTCTTATGTATTAACCATACTCAAATTTTCCACCTGTTAAGAACTGTGAAAGGCTGCTCAGCAGAGATAAGCTCATAAATCTGTCACGAGTTACTAAAAAGCTGTATCATATATATTTCCTTTTAGCCAATACACTGAGTAGAGAAAAATAAAACGGTTTTAACCCTGGAGATTAAAATTTCGGGTAACTTTGTGCAAGCTGAACACACTACCGTAGCAAAAGAATGCTCAAGACTGATTATTGCACTCAAATAACCTAAATAAACGTTGGTTTATAATGTTAATTTGTTGACATTTTTAATAATTTCTTCCTTGGTGGGCAGTCGAATATGTAATATTGTGGTTCACGGGATTTGACAGAATTCTGAACACAAAGGAAAATACACTTAACGTGTCTTGATTGAAAACTTTCAATCGCTTCGGCTCATTCTGATAGAAAGGAAGGGTAGATAGTCATCACCATTTAGCTATTAGGTTAACAGATAAAGGAAGGTTGGATAAAGGCTATTTGTCAATATCACTTCGTGAAAAGTGTTTTCAAGTGCCTTTTCGGTACCTTAGAAACTAGTCGCCTCTCTTTACATTCACTAGTTGAAGAAAAATATATTTTTGCTAGCAATAAAGGCTTAGCTTCTCCAGAGAAAACTAGTATCGAATAGTTAAACCTTTTATATCTGAACGGTCACTCTAGCTCGAAACAAATTTAGTGCTCGATTTAAACAGAGAAAAATTAATATTCATTCTTTCCAGACAGTCTTATTAAATAGCAGGTATTGTCTTTTGTTTAAGCAATTATTCAATTCATGCTATCACCTCTTTCTTTTCTTTTTTATTTCCTGTGCGTTTCTCTGATCAGAACAGTTTTACCGTCGAGGCAAGGAAAAATCTTCCGCTTCGTTTTTTTCCCCTTATTCAAACGACCGCCCGCATTTAAAAATATGGCAGCATGTTCATTTGACACAAATAAGACATTATCTTGTAGTGGTATCATGTTTGTTTATTGAAATGCCTTGTTCTTTTTCTAAAGCAGCATAATCTTTACTGTAGAAATTCATTGTGTGTCGTTTTTTTAGATACATACAGAATCAAGTCTGAACAACCCAACGCTTCGCGCTAAGGTGGCAGTAAAACAAGTTTCAAAGAGGAGCACAAGGGCTGTGACCTCACCAGGTTTTGTCTAAAAAATATAGCAGCCATTCTACGGCTTAAATTCTAATTCTTGCGCGACTGACAATCATACAACGTGTTACCTGTTGGAAGTGCTTTTATCTTTAAGTTCAATTCAAATTAACCTTAGATTCTTGTGAGAACAAAACGAAGATTGCATGCAAATTTCTGTTGGCTGCGATGTTTCATTGAGTTAGCTTTTAGCTCTCAGCACCACGAGGTTATAGTAATTTTTCAAGTAAGCTACGCGTTCTATTCATTAAGCTCAGAGTTTCTCTTCTCAAAATAATCGAAGAATAAAACAAAAACTTAATAAGTGAAATATATATGGTGAAATTAAATGCCTTGCCTATATATCATGCGTACACACGTGAAAAAATAAAACTCGGAATAGTTGTTCTGTATTTTCTAATTTTCCTCCCGATTGTTACGAAACCTTAAAGATATTATCCTTAAAACTTTTTCCTTAAAAACTAACAGCTTTTGGACACATTTTTAGCTGTTAACAAGAAATGAAATGGTATGGTATCTTACAAGCTTATCCTCTAAAGGAATCATGCATAATGTTCTATAGAATGGCCTTGCAAAGGCTGTGTTCTGTCTTTATTTATTTTATAATACTGAGTTCAACTTCATTCACTTTGTTAAATGGTTCCTCTCTCTGGCATCCGCTTCATTTGTACAAATTTTGTGTCTCATGTTCAGCGATGTAAGCTCAGTTCAATTCTCTTAATCCATGCTTGTTTTAAACTCATGTCTCATCGTATGTCTTCGTACATCAACTTTTCGGTAAAAGCGCCTTCCGCAGATCTTGCACGAGAATGGTTTAATTCCTGTATGTCGCCTCATGTGTGTTAGCATGTTAGACGACTGACTGAATACCTTACCACACTGCTTGCACTGGAAGGGTTTTACACCTGTATGCATCAACGTGTGTTTCTTCATGTCAGACTTGCGAAGAAAATTTTTGCCACAGTATGAGCAAGCGTATGGCTTGTGATCAGAGTGGATAAGTTTATGTGTGGAGAGGCTCGAAGGTCTCTTAAACTCCTTTCCGCATTCCAAGCACTTGTAAACTTTTGTTTTTACGACGGTCGTTTCGTTAGCTGTAATTTCGTCGCTGTTTGTAGTCTGTAGGCCTGCGTCCGGCTTGCCTAGAATCGCGGGTGCCCGG
The DNA here is from genome assembly GCA_964030785.1 of Siderastrea siderea. Classification (NCBI taxonomy): domain Eukaryota; kingdom Metazoa; phylum Cnidaria; class Anthozoa; order Scleractinia; family Rhizangiidae; genus Siderastrea; species Siderastrea siderea. The sequence continues at coordinate 4,352,817 of OZ034966.1, read as the reverse complement.
TAGCCCGGCAGTCCGGTTGGGGGAAAGAAGACTTCTTGCGGGAATGGTCTTGGAATGAACGGGGGCTGATGAAGTAAATGGCTGAAGTTCAGTGTAGCTGGGTTAGGAGCAAGGTTTGGACAACTGTAAGGATACGTTATACCACCATATCTCGGTACAGGCCTGAAAAGGAGCGGCGATGGAGGAGTCAGGGGGAATGGTGCTTTAGGAAAGCCAAACGGCAACTTTGCTTCAAAGAACTCCGAGCCATGCCGTCTAACGAGTGTGGGAAGGCGAATAGGATGGTTGTCTTGTGTATGTGGAACGGGGCTGAATGTAGAATCGTGTACAGGGGCGGACGCAATCACGCAGTTAGTTTCAACAGATGAATCTCCATCCACAATGGTCTTCTCCGTTTTAATTTCTGCAAAAAGGCACAAGAAGATGACAATCAAAATCCTTTCAGGTTTACAATTTACGCTCAGAAGGAAATGCTCGAACAAAATGTGATAAATTTTTACAATAAAGAATTTGTCGGAGAACTGATATTGATCATTCCTTATAAAAGGGGACGCGACGAGATGTTGTCACATTGCTGCTGATCTAAAATGCTACCAAGTAACCGCTAGAACAGAGCAGAGCCGAAACTTCCCTTGTGTATTTCATAGAATTTACAATTAAGTTCAAAATTTTCACAGCTGTTTTATCTTTGATTTTACCTTCCTTGTGAAGAGAGAACTTTCCCAATTTGACGATAAGCAAAATTTTGTTCGTGATTTTTGGGAATTGGGATGGAATTCCCGCATGGAGGTTATAACTTCCGCTGATATAGACTTTGTTTCAAATCAGTATCCGAACTCTCTATTAGGAAATCTCTCTGTAGATCGCTAAATCTTGAATGGTTATTTGATTTTTTCGGATTCGTTTTTCACTCGAAAACTGTAAAGTGAGCAAAATCAATACCATTTTGTTGCCGAATGCTCCATTTTCAATCAGCTAAGCAATTAACTATTAGGGTTGAAATTGAGCCATTGAACCGAGATAACATAAATTCTTTAGAAATGTTTACACGAAAAAACTTATTTAACGTGTACAGGAGTATGTCGATGAGCAAAAAGGACATTACAATAATAAGTTGTCCCTCCTGTCGCTAATTTCCTTTTCATTGTGATTTGTTTTATTCAATATATTTAACCAGCGTTTGATAGATGGACGAGACAGCGAGCAGAAATTTTGATACCTAACAATTACGGTGCAGCCAGAAAAAGGACGCCGCAAGTTAAACTCGGTGATCTTACAGTAGACCTGAAATTTAAAACAAATTTCCCTTCTTTGAAAAGGAAATCTACTATTATTTTCTTCTGCCTTTGCGTTTTTGTCGGCACGCGCAGTGTAAGGATTATGAAGAAAAAATATCCGAAGGAAGGTCCCGTGTCTTGGAAACATTCCCTGAAGGTACTTCCTCGCTTGGGTTTTACGAGTATTCGAAAAAAACTTATTCTATCCATTTCCACAATTCCTCTTTAGACTTCAGGTTGGCGCTGGTTTATACGATGAAATCTCAGTTTTGTTCGATGTTGCTATTCTCGGTTCCAAGAGTAATCCATGTATTTGAGAGTTACTGCGCGATTTCACTCCCGTACGGGGATGTTGCACGAAATCAGCTAGAATTTACGATTACTTCAGTGAGACCATTACTCCTTGTTTTACAAATCGTACAGTTTTTCTCTCGACAATTAAATCATGTTCAATTCAATTTCTCACATTTCCCTTGATCATTCACAAAATTTTTGAAAAAGAAAACTCATGCGTAAAAAATTGTTAATTTTTAGTAGCTTCGTCAAGCTTTCCAACTCACCTGGTATTTTTGCTTCATCTGTGCTGCCGGAGCATCTATCTGGAAAAGCAGAATTGACCTGTTTGCCTCTTACAAGAAATGAGCGCGGCATGTTAAGTCTTGTGATGCGAAGACTGTCTTGCAAATGACAGACAATTACAAGGGCTGCTCTTTTAAAATAGTCTGCAAATATGTAAATTGCAGTTTAATTAGTTTCCTTTCATTTGGATACCTTTTCATGTAGCCGTAACCCATGTGTGCGATATGATCACCACAATGCAGAATCCACAAGATGCTGTTTGAACTTGCATAGCCCTTGGCTCCAAAAATAGTTCTCACCACAATACCATTTCTGACGGATACAAGCATTAGATAACATTTAAACATACTCCTACGTCTTGGTCACTTCGCATACAATTTGGTATTTTCTTGCAAATTTCCAAATTGGTCATTTGTTTTGTTTTGTGCCATTATCATAAGTAACTGAAAACAAACCCACTGGTAAACAGATGGGACCGAACAATGGCTATTTAAACACAATTTCGGGTCGTCTTTTTGTTTTTAACCTTGATTCTTTAAGCGATCACTTTCCATCTAGCAGAATTTTCATCAATGCGTTTTGATGCTTGTAAACTGTTCTTGATTAATTGCTGGGTCGGTAGGTGGGAATGCGAAAGCCGACAAGTTCGAGATTTTCGTACTTTTCTGTTTAATTAAACTAAATAAAAACAAACTTGTTAGATATCTTGATCCTGTAGAATAATATTGCCCGTAAAACTTGGACAAACAAGCCCTCGCTTCAATCGTCCCAGCGAAGAATGACGTGTCTTTTGTATTTAAGTACAAAGTCTATACCTGTTTCTAAAAGTGACAGTACTCCTTAACACACATGCGCCCTACGTTAGTCGGCAGGTGGTTCGCTTCCGTCCTTAAACAAGATGTCTGACAAGACGCCACCATGGTGAAATCCCCAAAACACTTTTCAGTTAAGTGTAAATTGAACGTTATACAGTTGATATCTTATAAATAACCATGCGCCATGTGAAAACTTCCAGTGATCGCCAAATATTTCTCTTCCTCACATTTTCTGTTTGTTACACAAAGTCAGTGGAGACCTTTTTTAAAATATTCAATGGATTTTGTTTGAAAATGCTTAGTTACTGCATTCTTTTGGCTCTAGCATGGCTTTTTTATGCGTTAGTTACTTCGTCTCTTTTCATGATTTCATTCGATTTCTTGCATTTTATGTGGTAAATAAATTAGCGGAGTGTCGACCGAATATAAACCACGATGTGGGCGAAGCTTTATTAATTAAAACGTGAGTGGTTCACATAAACCGTATACGGCCCATTGAATACGTTAACCAGGTCACTTGGTAACGACAAGAGCTTGAGAATCACTCTCCATAATAACACAACATATGAAAAGAGCACAGTGTTTAAATAAATAGCCTATGCGAGTCTTGAGAGCAATAACCTTTTGCTAGTGTGCTGCTCTTGCTTGTGGTGTATTGTTTAGTTTTTGAAACTCGAGGGTCGCCCAAGAAACTTTAAAAACTGAAGGTGTTCATTTCACCCAAATCAAAAGATGAAAGGCTGGGGTCGGAACGATATAAAAAGGCAATACGCCATTGTAATAATCGTTTCATGGGATCTACCAGTTGAAAGAGTTTGCTCTTTGTCTTGACAGTCTGACAATAGAAAAAGGGAGGAATTGCGATGGTGTATAACAAAAAGGTGTCCAGTCAGTTACAAGTACTCCTTTTCCCATTGTTCTTTGTGCTGGTTTACTGATCAATGCTCAGTTTCTCAGTTCAAGTTCATGTTGATCAAACTAAAATTTATTTTGCCATTATAAGGCGAAATCAGTCAGCGTAACGCGCGCCGGAATTTGCTTTACAGAACTACATATCTTCCTCTAATTTAAAATTTTATTATCAAGTTATTAAATTCTTGTTTGAAAGTTGTTTGAGTGAACGCGTCCTTTTGAGCAAGGGAGAAGAATAATTTCTCTGTAAACTCTAAAATGAAGAATAAATGAAAATGTTCATCTTACATCGTAAGGCATGGCGAATAAAAAAAATCAATTTGGCAAACATAAAAAACGTATTCAATTCTTAGGAGTACTTATTGTCTTGTTTTAATACATCTCTTTTAACTATTTTTATGTTACCGCTGACTATCTTTTTTACATTTATTAGACATCTCGTCAATATTTTCTTTACGAACAGCAGGTAACCTTTTAGGACCTCCTATCTTGGCATTAGCAAGGGATTGGTGATATAGATGATTTTACTGTGATTCGTAACATTTTATTGACGAGATTGTCAAGTTTAAAGCTGTTGTTGAAACGCGTCAATATAACATCAATGTGCTTTTCTTAATGAAGCGCTCTTAGAAAAAGTGGACTTAAAGCTTTAATCCCCTGTTATCATTTGAATGATTGTGTTACGGTTGAGTAGCAGGTCTTTTTTACTAACTTCTCCGCTCTTGATACTCAAATTCTCCTATCGCCACGTGCTCTGTTGTTTAACGACTTTACATTTGAATACAAACACAGAAATATTTGCATAATCCGCCATTAACTTACGCTTTAGGGTAGAACTTTGCTTTAAAAAGTAACATTAATTGTCGATCAGAACTATCATGATAAACGGAGTTTTGTTATCGTTCACAGAGCTGCGTTTTCCGATACTTAAGTGAGAAAAGTCAATAGAAAATTTTACGTGTGCTATCAAGCAAAACTATGCATACTTAGCCACTAGGCAATAGCAAATGTGAAATCGAGTAGTGCTTTGTAAGAAATTAGCAGCTCTCAATTCTTAACTCATTTTTGTCAGTTTTTCAATTGCAGAAGCCACAACTCAAACTGCCGCAAAACTGATTTAATAACATCTTTTAATTGCGGTTTTTACTCACTAACAAATTACTGCTAAGCACAACGAAAAGGTGTCGGGTGCAAAATGAACTTTTTTAGACAACGATGTCTTCTTGCCATTGCATTAGTAAATGAATGCGACTTGAATATTTGACGACAACGAATCTCCAGAAGCGCGTATTTTTTTTTTTTCATTCCTACCGCCATCATCCGTGGCTTAAGCGAGCTTGCAACTTATTTCCATTCTTAGCCGATTGAATAAAACAATTCCATTCAAAGATTGCAAGAGATTAAAACAAATTCAAAATACTTTCACTTTGCAGCTGATTGTAGCCATAAATCATAACATGTAATGTACACCGACTTTGCAGGGCGACTGATAGTTTATAACAATAACCACATATTGGAGTCAAAATTGAAACACATTTGAAGGGGACTTTTGTAATTAGTTCTGTGCTTACCATAAATTTATCTTGCTTGTTTACTGTACGTTTTTTGTCTAATAACATCTTTATTTACAAGATTTAGTTTTATAAGCAATCACCTAGATTATTTCTCATTTGTTAACTTCTGCTGAGTCTTTTACATTTGAAACAACTTTTTTTATTCTATTTGCAAAACGTCTTTGCTAACAAAGTCGCAAAAATTTAGCAACAGACTTTTCACACTTTAAGTCAAAATCGTTTAGTTGTCGGAACGAAACTTATGCCACTCATTTCCTTGCAATAACGTCAGTGAAAATTGTTTAGTATCCACGGAAAGTGTTCACATCTGAGTTTTCTATGAACCACAGGTCGAATGTTCAAATTTTATACACGGTTCAAGTGTTTCGTTTCTTTGTTGTCAGACCGCCTCGTCGTGTAGTTATTGTCACATAGCGCTATTAATGCACTTTGATCTTGGCCAAGGATGAGCGGATAATCTCGTTCGACTAATTTTTATTTGTAAGAAAGAGAAGTTTCCCGAGAAATTTGCAAACTCTTAGATTCTTGATAGTTTTAAATTTCATCTCATCGGTTTTCTGGAAACATCATGCTTAATGAACTTTTAGGAACTGGCCCCATTTGGATCAGGTGTCAAGCTGGTGGTATATTCATTCCAGTTATACAAATAATCACATTATTCTATCTGCTAAGATCATAGAGTTCCTCATTTATAATGGAGAGTTTTGAGAAATCAATAGTATGTTTATAACTTATAAACTGATGAAGAGGAAGTGAGCTTGTCTCCATAACGGCGTTAAGATAGAAAATTGTTATGTTAAATGAGGTAAGGAATTTTGCATTGATTGAATGGGAATTGTGAAACTCGTAAGAAGAGACACGTTTTACTTCGCCATAGAAACCATCTGAAAAGGTGGTGCGTTTGAGAAAGAAACGTCCGCCCCCTTTTGCTCTTTAAATTACCCAACCTTTTGTTAAAATCGTCTAGTTACTACGCTAAGGAAATGAAACATAAAAAGATCATTTCTCAGTCTTAACGGTAGTATTAAAACATTTGTTGTTCCCACATATTAGCTATTACAAATGATTTTTCTTTTAGATAGCAAATAAACAGCAAATTTCCTAACGTATCTTAAAGTTGTATAAAACTTTTAAAACAAGCATCGTGCTAAAACCGCCGCGTTTTCTCCGGAACACGTGTCTTAAAAAGCAACGCCTACATTGGAAAAACTATCAAAATATGATTATGTTCTTTGTGCAATCCAGTTGCTAAAGATTTAAATACAAAATGCCCACTACATAGAATCAAAACCACGACACTGTAATTGAAAAAAGAAAGCCATCAAGTATTCGGGGAGATCACTCTTAATTTACCAGAGAAAACTTTTAAGAGCTTTCAATTCACATGTCCTAATGATTTTTGTGTCAACAAGATAAATATAAATTGTCAAAATTCTTAAAAGGTTTCTATTTCAATGTCTCTTGAAAAGCTTATGTCAATACCCGTTTTTCAAAAACGTCTTTGCAATTGAATAAAAAATTGGTAACATGGATAGATTAGCCATACCGAGTTAAAAAAAAAAAATTTCGTGTTCGTCGGGTACTAATGCAATCTAGACACAAATGAGAATTGAGTTTCACGAATTTTACACAGAAATCTACATGGCGTGCTGGCAAACATTGTGAAGCCTGTTTACGTGGGCGTTAATTGATGCGATTTTAAGATAGACTTAAAATCGCCTGTGTAAACTCCACGGGATGACCGCAGAGATTTTACGGTGATTTGAATGAGGTTTTGAAATGTCGTGTTCAGGCGCTAGAAAAGCGCCGGGAATGTACACGTGAAACCTCGTTATTTAAAGTAATGTTTCTTTGAGGGCCCCAGAAGGCAGCTTTTCTGCAAATATCGCATGCGCGGCTGCACTCTTCGTACTAAAATTGCAATAAAATTGCCGTGACTTGCCTCCGAAAGTTACTCGTCAAAATCCGTTTGTGTTTAACGAGCTCTTAAAAATCGTGAATATCCCTTCAGTTTACAGCAAAATTCCTCAACTAAAATTTTTCAGGTTAGGTAAAATCAATATGCAAGGAGAATAGAAGCATGGTGCGAGTTTTATTTTCATATAATTTGATGTTAATAATGGCAGACTGTTTCGAAAAAAGGACAGTATTGTACTTGTAGTATTGCCTTTCGGCTTCATCGCGTTACTCAAGCCTTCTTTCTCCTTAGAAAGCGCACCTCATCTCTTTCTTGCTTGAAGCTTGAGAACATAAAAAGTAGAAATTCTCCCGCGCTGATTTGAGTGTCAACTGTTTATTAACAAGAAAAAAACTAAACTAAATAAACCAAAGACTTCACTGGGAGATGATGTTTTCTAATATTCTAAAAGTCTCAAATTAAGGCTGATAATGCACTCCAAGATTCACTTGATCAGTCATTTTCCTTTCCACTTAAATCAAACCTTAGGATCCATAGGGTGGGTCTACTTTCGAGTCTGTGGATGAACTCCTAAGGTGTGACCATTCATACAAAACTAAACCTCCCTGGGAGAGCTGTTTATTATGTTGTACAGGTTGGTTCTATCGTCTGGGTCTGCTAATGAAATAGTAAAAAAAAAAGCTATAGAGCAGTTCTTTTCTGTAGAGCTGTTTAGTATGTTGTACTACAAGCGGTTCTAACTTTAAAATACGTGGATAAGAAATTGTAGACTGAAATCTATTGAGCAGTACTATCCGCCTATAGTGCTTCTAACTGTTAAGATTGTTGGCAAAAACGTAAGAGGTGATCATTTAAATGAAAGCCATTGAGCATTATTTTCCTTCAATGGTGCTATGCATTATGAAGTAGTTCTAACTGACTTTTGAGCTTTTGTATGACGTCCAAAAGAATGACTATTCAATTAGAGCTATTGTAATGACTTATGTTACAGTGCGTTCCTGTGGTACGTATTCTACGCTGTTAGTGTGGTTCCATTTCTTCAGCTTGTGGATATAATCCTCACGGTGGTATTATCGGAAAGCTACAAAACATCACTTTCCTGGTGCCATTTTGGAAGGGTGAAGATGGAAAAATTTCCCCTGTATTTTGATGGGGTTTTGCAGACAAAGTAAAGCAAGAAAACTGTTTTCCTTGTCACTGAAAAATATAAACGCAATTGCACGCTTTCCTAGTCCAGTTTTATCCCACAGACTAAAACTGTACAGAATGATCTTTCGACTTAGCTTTTGACAGCGTGTTCGACACTATTTTCAGCCACCCTTTCTTCATTTTCGGAGATTTCCGAAGAACACCGAAGACTTTTAACGATGACCCCAAAATTCTGAAAACTGCGAACAGAACTGCTTTGGTTTTGCTTCTATCGAGTTCTGGTTGCCCGCTGGAAATTTAGAGATCCCGATAGAAGCGTAAAAGTTGCTGAAAGCGTTAGAGAGGAAATATCCGTGAACTGCGAAAATTTAACAGTGCGCAAAAAGACAGACGAAACAAAGTCGCGAAAATCACCTGTTGCGACAATGTCTTGAATTTTATGGGCATATCTTTGGTGCTACCCTCTTTTCATCCACACCGTAAATATCCTCATTTTCCACCATGGACTTTACGGAGCACATGTTTTTATCAGGCAGCTGCTAATCATGTTTAATTACTCTTGTGCTATGTGTAATAAGTTCTTCTTTCGCAATATACCACGATCCGTCTTCAATTGTGGATTTTGTTTCGAGATAATCCATGAAACATCTCAATTCTGTTATTTCATCTCACGTGCACCTGGTTCCTGTACTACTTTATCAGCACGTGCTGCGTGGGTGGGTGTGAAAATACCAGAGGAAGTTATAAACGAGGCTGCCCTGTCTACCTTAATTTTGTTGTCTTTACTAAGGTATGCGGCAAAAATGCCTTTGTAAAACGTTTCCGCATGTTCACCAATAAACTTTCTCATCAAAGAATTTAAACAACTGTTGGATTAAGAAAAGTCGTAAGAAACCCGGATTAGAAGTGAAACGGACGTTTATACTGAGCTTTTCCATTAACTAAGACCTGTCTTAAGATAAACAAAGCCGAAAATAATGGTTTTTAAAGGACAGAAGAAACAAAAGAAATATTAAAATAAAATAAATAAATGTCCTTTATTTACCCTCGGCAAGTGTTTATTAGAAAGCCAAACAGTGAACAAACGTAAAAGATTATGGAAGGCAAACTAACAAGTTTTTTGTCCCCCACTAATCAAAGTTAAGTCATTTCTTATTCAAACGTTTGCTCATGCCATCTGGATGTCCTGCTTGTTATCTACACAGGGATATTTCATCTGTGAAAGAAGGCATTTCATTGAAATTTTCACATTTTATGGTCGTAAAAAAGAATGAATTGACAGAATCGGCTTCCTCTTGGTAAAAAAAAAAACAGCAAGCAAATATATATAAAAAAAACGTATTTGTACTATATGTCATATTCGCCAAAAGGTTAAAAATATGTACTGTATAAAGGATAACTACTAAAATTAAAAATAAAATAAAAAACCGAACGTTTTCGAGTGGGAAACACAGCAATTTATCAGTCTGTTCAAAGTTGGGTCGTTTTGCTGAATAATACGGCCTTCGGTGATGTTTCGTTTAAAATATGTCGTCCTCCATGTGATTGTGTGGCTCGAGTCTGATCTGACAAGCCATTCTCTATTACGGCTTAAAATTTGAAAATGTCAATGGAATGTTCTTTCAATCAGGGTTTACATCTAACTAAATTAATATTTATCCACAAAGCCAATTACGAACGAGAGTTAACATTCGCGAGCCAGGAAGGAAACGTTTTTGTTGGATACGGAGGATGTGACCCAGAACAGTGCATTACAAATTCACTCCGAAATCTTCCGAGATGTCTCTCTGGCTTCACTGAATATGTATTCGCCAGCCAGCAACTAAGCCTTGCAAAACCTTTATGTCCAAAACGTAGCATGAAAAAAATTGCTGAAAGTAAAGCATGCAATATCCCTATAGATGTTTCGCATGAAAAACAATTATGTTAATGTAAAATTTAAAACAGCGACCTCAAGAGAACAACAGCAATTTATTAAGCTTTGACAAATAGAACAAATTTAACGTTTTAAGGGGACTGGCTAGAACTTTTTTCCCGCACGTGTTTTTAAGTGTGTTTCGTTTCTTCTCTGACAGTTTTAGATTGGCCCATATCCTTCCACGTGGGAGAAAAACCGTTTTCTCCTTAATGGTGTGTGGGTGAGTCAGCACGTGGAATGGTTTTACTGTTATGTGCTAGCCTTGCCTTCACCATTGTAAACTTACGTTAGTGCTTGTCACTAACACAAACAACACATCACGTAGTAAATGCGTTTCGGAAAAGGAAACTACTCGAGAATGTAACCATGTGCAACAGGTTTTTGGTCGTAGTGGTTAGCCTCCCCCACAGTTGTTGGAACTCATAGTAAGCGGAAGGAAGCACTCACTGGAACGCTTAGTACAATCGAAGATGCTCTAGAAAGTGGGCGTTCGAGCCACGCAACAGTAACTTATCAGTTACTGTATCTAAGTGAAGCAGGTTTCCGTTTGCGGTAGCGAGCGCTTATCCTTCCTCGCAGTCGTAGGTACGTACCGAAAACGGAAGGAAACTCTCGTTGACACTCATTGGAACACTTCTGGAAGCGAGAGTTGCTCCAGAAAGCGGGCATTCGAGATCAGAAAACAAGCAGTAAATGATCAGTTACTTGACATTTCTTGCTAACGAGCTGCTAGCCTCCCCCGCAGACGTTTTAGTGGAGTCGTATTACCCTCCTCCCCACGGTAATACGACCACTTGAAACAATGGCGGGGAAGGCTATTGAGTGGTTGGAGACAGCGAGCGTTTAGTCGTAAAGCTGAACCACAAACACAAAGGAAGTAATTATAACTGTTAAAGTTTATCTAGCACCTGACCAATGTCATCTCTTTCACTTAGAGTTTCTTAGGTAGCGCCAACGTGCAACTTTCATCCGCCGACGCATAAAGAAATGGGACGCCTTCTCAGTACTCGTTACACACAGGCTAGGTTTCGCGCTCTATATAAGTTTTGTTTCTTGCGAAAATTAAAGTCATTCCAAGAGAAATACATGACCTTGGCTAGAAGTTGGATAAAAAACAAAGGACTGTAGGCAACCCCCTCTAAGACGTGGATCACTCATTTAATTATTTGCACCTAAGTGAAATGATTGACAAGGAACCTGATCATCTTTTACACCTTAACTTTTTGTTTTAAAACCAAAAGCTTCAAAACAACTGAAGGTTCATTTAGCCGCATTAGCCCATTCTTGTTGCCGTAGAAATGTTTCGTTTAAGATTTGGTACCATTTTCGGAATTAATACAAATTTGTGCCAAAGTTGTGAAAAAAGTCATTTTGGAAATAAAATAATGTTGAGGAATGTTAATCCTTTAATGTTCAGAACAAAGTGGAAGCTGGAGACAAAAACCTAAGGGGAGCAAAAACTAATGGTTCAGCTTTATTTGAAATCACTCTACTAGCTCTCTGAAACTTTAAATAGCTGTCTTTTCCTACAGACGGCCAGGATGGAAATGGATTGCTACTTATTTATTGGGCCAATTTTTTCAAGATCTTCAAGTATGTCTTGGGAAAATGCAAAAACTTATTATGGTTCGTTCTCCCTTTGAGAAAATCACTTGATAAGATCCTTTTGAAGTTCTACTAGTAGGAGCATTTCTTTACGTTCAGCACAGCTTTCACCCAGAAAATCCTTATAAAGTAGCCCCATTAGAACAAAGAATACACAAGTAACTGTAAATAGCAGTTTTGTAGCCTTTATTTTCAAGTTGTCCTGAAAGTAACTAGCCTCCTCGCAGACGTTCTTTTGGCTCGTCACGCATTCTACCCAACGTGGAGAGGAGGAATGCGTGACAAGCCAACGTCTGCGTAGAAAGTAACTTACCAGGCACTTTGTTTTAAGTCTCGTTAAAGCATTAGCCTTTACACACGAAAGAGATTCGAAACAAGAGTGAGGCCTTTGCAAGCCATAGCCATGTGAGAACGATCCTTTCCTTTAGTGCCTCAATTTTACGCTCTTCAGTCTGTGATAAAAGCACCTTAAACTGAGATAGCTCACTCTTTAAACTTCCGTTCTTTCTTAGAAGGAGTAGGTGTATCAGTCACACTGAAAGGATTCACTCTTGGTCACAAAAGAAAGACCTTGCATTTGAGCCAAAGTTTTATCCTTTCTTTTAGGTATTCCTCGCGTACAAGAGAGGACACAATGTTCGTTGACCCCTTGTTCATGTTAGCGCTCAATCTTCATGAGCTAAGTAAAAAAGAGCCTTTGTAAACTGAGCTCCAGTTCTCTGACCTTTTCATTTTTCAGGCGATGGACTGAGCACAAGAACTGAAAGGTGTAAAAACATTAATCAGCAACTATAAACGAATGAACGAACGAACGAACGAACGAACGCATGCATGCATGAATGAACGAACGAATGGATGGATGGATGGATGGATGGATGGATGGATGAATGAATGAATGAATGAATGAATGAAAATAGCGCATGGTGAGTGAGATCGGAGTGAGTCCGTGAAGGCGCCTCTGGCAGCCAGTGTTAGCCAAAGTTAAACCTATAAAACAATTCAGGACTCCGAGAGTGGCGACATGCATGGGAGTCGTTACATTTTCAATGGTTCCTTATTAACATCCCCTACGCAGTCATCCGAGCTTAAGGTCTAACCGTTTGGCGGATGACATAGGAAAGGCTTTATCTTCACCCCAGTTATTCTGAGACCCTGATTGTTGGTCTGGCCAGGATTCTAACTCACCGTCTTCCGGTCCGTCCTCTGGCGCTTTACCAACAATGCTAGAACGGCCGTAGTTAACTATCAAAGTGTTACCCCTACCCCCTACGGACGGGATGTGAGTCCAAACTACCCTCAAGCATAAAATTAGTCCAAACTCTCCTCTAGACAATGGCAGCGAACGAATAGCAGATAAAATTATTTTTTTGCCTGTGATTATTTCACTGAGTTACTTACCTCATTTTTTCTATCATCAGCGAAAGAAGAAGCGGAACCTAAACGATTCAAAAAAGACAAAACATACATAAGTGACCTGTTTTCAAGGTAACCCGAGCTAGGACTACAACGAAGAAAAGTTTGAGTCCCAATGGGAGTCGATCCCCTAGGATCAAGAGATGTCTTAAGATCCAAATTGACCTTTCGCCCACAACGGTCATTTTAGGAACTCCTGATCATTTACTACTACTATACATGTCCTGTGTATGGATAGGATTAGTAATGTCGTAAATATCTAGTGTGGTCATAAAGATGGTAAATGTAACGCTGGGTAATCATGATGGTACAGCACAGTGGTCGAAATGCAGGATTTCAATGCATCAGCAAACGACTTACAGATTTTCTTGTAGATGACCAGGAGAATTTCACAAAATTGTCTTGGGAGCACGCTGTGTCAAAGGTAACTTATGCCAAAAAGCTCCAAATTCCTTTGACACCGGTTTCGATGCAAGTCAAAGTGATTAGTTATTCTCTTTTCTCTATTGTAATGCATTAATATATCATTAGAAAATTGTAATCAATATATCTGTAGTTTTTATACTTCTTGTATTCACCTGAAGGACTTACCTTGTTTAAATAAAGTTGTCTTATCTTATCAAAGACGAAGGTTCGTGCAGAGCATGTACGCTGGCATGTACAGTAAGCCGATTGAAATATTGGGGCCATACGAAGTACTGCTTTAACTCCAGTCTATCAGTTAGGTTTTTTAGGATTTTCAATAGACATGCTGACGACCTAACGCACAATTACATCGCATATATCTCGAACGGATCCTAGGATTAAAATATTATTAATATTTACCTTGAGATGGACGAGTTGCACTTTCCCCCACATGTTTTTCCTTTCCTCCTTGTGCCAGTCCAAACCGTGTGTCGGATGCTCGACCGCTGACTGTTAACACAGACTCCTCAGTTTGCAATTCCGTAGGACTTGTGGAATGAAATACTAATCCATCACTACTGTCAGCTGACAACTCTTCCCGTGACATTCTTGTTGAAGAATTGGACTTAAAAATAGAATTCTGTCTCGTTGAATTCCCCAAAGTGGCTTCAACAGCCTTGAAGCTTGACTTCTCCTTAGATTGGCTTGCCGCAGTATTAGGTAAATTATCTCTCGTTCGTTGATCCACTTCACGATTGGAAGCCTTTTTAAGTTTGCGTACGTCACGTGACGCCGACAAAAACTGCGAAGGAATGGGTTCATGTTTAATACCAAGTGAAGCGCTGCGATGGATCTCGAGAGGTAAACTGGTGTTTAAATTCCCTTCATCACGGCAAGGAAGCTCCAAGTCAAGTTTAACCGGTTTTGTATAAAAAGAGTCTTCAGTTAGAGAGTCCAGAGATCGCCTTAATCGAGAAGATGTCGTTCTTGTTTTGCTGCCATTTAGTGCACCAATGAGGTTTCCGCACTCAAGTGTTATGCGGTCTAAGCTTGCACCTTCGTTCAATGTAACCAGATGGTTTCTTTGACTTTTTATTAAATCCTTTTCGTTTTCCAGTTCGCGTAGTCTTCTTTTCAGTTCATCTATTTGTTTGTTGGAATCAGCAGCTTTTTCAGCCTCAACTTTGCTCCGTAAGAGCTAAACATGGATGGATACAGTACGTTAATATTTTATTATTGTGCAGTTATGAATTCTCATACTAATTAATTTAAATTATTATTAGTTTTACTATTTACTCTGAAAAGGTCCTAGGGGACGAGTAAATAAAGTTTTAACATTAAAAAAGAAAGTGGGAAAAGGTTTTTCTCTCTCTATTGCTTTGTAATAACTTTAAGAGTGTGTTAATTGCTGGCCAAAAAGAAATATTTAAAAATCATGGGTAAGTCGATCACAGTTTTAAAATGGATGACATTGCAGATCGCCTTGTAGTTTTTACGCCTACAAATATCGCACTTCACGGTTCACGAAAATTACTTCAACAATCTAGATCTCGACTTAAGACTTGGCAACGAGGTTCAGACTTTTCCATGCACCCAACGACCACAAGAAAAAGAGTGAATGAACTTTGTAAAATTATATTTTCCTACTTTTAAACGGAAATCCTCCACACTTGAGTCTTTTCGTGAGATAACCTGAGAAACAAGTGGAAAAAAAATAACAAAACCCTTTCAACCAGTGAACAGGTTTCTAAAAGTAAGGGGGACGAACTGTAGAGGTGACTTAATTTAGGTCTTCACTTAACGATCAGAGAGGTTAGACGCTTAATGAGTGTCAATTATATTCAAAGATGTTCAGGCAGGGTTTAAGGAAACCTTGGTTTAATCAAATTTATGGTAAACCGTGTCAAGGCTTACAATAACACAGACTAAGATACAATCAGCCACTTAGACGGAGCTACTTAGAAGTATGTTTAAACCTTTTTTAAAAGCTCCAAAACTATAACAATTCTCTCTTTGGAATGATCCAAATGTGGTGGTAAATTTGAGCCTGATCGGCTGTGATTTAGACCTGAGTTGTTTAGAGCAGTACCTCCTCCAAGTTTTTCAGTTTGTTCTTCAACCCTTCAAGTGACACTTCAGCTTTTTTTCTTTCTTCATCCAAAGCCTCTGCGCGAGTTGACATTTGCTGCCTTAGTTGAGCCTAGGATAAGGGTAACAACATTTCGCAACCAGTTAACACTTAACCAGAAAAGAATAGCTGGCGATGAAACTGCTCTTCATGGCGAGTCTGCGAATCTCTCTGGTAATGATCAATATTCAACTCGGTAACGCCCAGTTAAATATTATAAACCTGGTACATCTAAACTAACCTTCTGTTTTATGACGTGAATATCTGTTATCAGTTGCATAGTGGAATAACCTTGTTGAATTAACTGCAACTTACTCTGAGGTTTATCTGCTGTCGCTGCAACTTAACGCCTTGTTCTTTCCTAAACGATTCCTCTTTCTGAAACACAAAGAAGATTTACGAAGTCATGAATCAGTCAGTGACTCAGAAAAAAAAAACGAAGGAAAGAAACAAATGAAAGAAACGAAAAGAAAAGAATAGAAAAAAAGGAAAGGAAAGAAAGGAAAGAAAAAGAAAAGGAAAGGAAAGCAGAGGAAAGGAGAGAAAAGAAAAGAAAAGAAAAGAAAAGAAAAGAAAACAGAACAAAAAAAAAAAAGAAAAAAAAAAGAAAAGGAAAGGAAAAGAAAGGAAAGGAAAGAAAGGACAGGAAGGAAAACGTTCCAAAAGTAAGTGGCTTGTTCATTGTCACATATGAACGTGGTAAATAACCCATGGTTCAAGCATTCGAACAGAGTTCGAAA
Source organism: Siderastrea siderea (assembly GCA_964030785.1). Classification (NCBI taxonomy): domain Eukaryota; kingdom Metazoa; phylum Cnidaria; class Anthozoa; order Scleractinia; family Rhizangiidae; genus Siderastrea; species Siderastrea siderea. The sequence continues at coordinate 4,336,384 of OZ034966.1, read as the reverse complement.
GGTTATGAGTATCGGAGACTCATGTTGCAGGTTAAGCTTGGAAAATTTTTTCGATTAACTTGGGTCACTGACCCGGATCTCTTCCATACCGTTTACCACTTCCATTCCAAATGAAAAATGTCGCGAAACAAAATAACGTAAATACGTTCTTTAAAAAAGCTTGTGAAGAGCGCTAAGCATAAAATAATGTGCAGCCAAGAATACACGCCATCGTTTTAGTTGATTTTGCCTCACCTCTCGCTTTGAAACCTCCGCTTTTTCCTTTCCCGCTATGAAAGCCATTTGTTTGGCCTGAAAGAGAACCATTCCGGGACTTTTTATAACAGCTAGACAGCTATCTAGTAGAGTGTAGTTATAATCTTAAAAGAACCAAGAAAAATAAGAATTGAAATAATTCACTTTTTGTTAAATTAAACGCCAACGTACGATTACTTCTCTTCCCTACATATCGCTGATAAGCAAATTCAAAATTCAACCGACTACACAGTACACGTGACCTAAGGAAGCTACTCATTACCCAGTTGATGGAATGAGTCAATTCGTTGAATGTGCTCTGGCAGAACATGACTTAAAGGTTTCCTTGTCCCAGTGCAAACACGTTCCAAAGCCAGGCAGTCGCTCACGATAAAGTTGACCGGCTGCGCAAACTGGGCAGCGACCAAATCGCAAATGGCTTTCAAGCTTCTCACTTTGGAGAACAGTTAATGACTGGAGGGCACAACTAAATAAAACATTACTCACTGTATTAATAGACTGTTGCATCACCGCAAGCTGAACTTCCATTTCATCTTCTTTTTCGCGGAGTTGTTCAATTTCTTCAGAGGTTTGTTCCTTAGAGGTTTCCACTTGCTTCAGTCTTCGAGCCATTTCCTGAAATTATCACACCGGCAGTGGTTACCGCTTAATTTTTCACCACTAAAATAATTAAATTCTAGTTTCTCACCTCCTCATCTTACGAAACAGACGCCGTAAATATTGCATCACATTGCGTTGCAAAGACTTCTTCTCCCTAGCTATTCAAGAGACACCTAGCTATTCAAGAGATAACACTACCAATTTCGTGCAAGACAACGGTACTACTGAAAGAGTAATTTTCCTGTCCTGCAAACGTTATTTATAAGAAATCCTACGGACTCAGAGCACATTTAAGAATTTCCTTGACAATGAAGTTATCACAACATCTTCATCACTCTTGTATGCTATCGTCAAGTTAACTTGGACCACGTGATCATTCTAATGCCCTGGTCAAATGGTGCACGATAGTCGATGATAGTTTAAGAGCTTCTTTCCCCCCTAACTACCATCATCTATCATCAACTATCATTCGCATGGCCAAACGGTTTGAAGAAGTTCGTGATGTCATGATAGTCGACGAAAGTTTATCTGAGTCACGCAAGCGAAGATACATTTTCCGAAGATACATTTTCAAGGTCTTTTGGGGTTTTATTGATTTTCGGCCACAAGTCCTTCTGGGGAGCATCTCAACACAGCAGCCTTCGCAGCCATTTTGAATGCTGTGAATGAGCCTGTCGATTTGGGGAGAAACAGCTGACCGAAATACTACCATGAACTATCATGAGCGTGGTCAAACGGAGAAAACTATCATCGACTATCATAAAAAATTTCAAAGTGAATGATAGTTGGTGATAGTCGATGACAGTGCATGATAGTTGGTGGTCAAACGGGAGCGAGTTTCAACTATCATGGACTATCATCAACTATCAATGACTATTATATACCAGGCATAACTAATCGATGATCAATGACATCAATTGGTAATCAATGAGTAATCGATGGGTAATCAGTTGATTAGTCATTGATTATTGGCGATGATCAATGAGTAATCGATAACTAATCGAAGCCCAAAAATTTTGTGGCCTATCGATTACTCATTGATGTAATTGATTACCTATTGATACTATTGATTACTCATCGATGTCCCATCGATTACTCATCGACTATTATACTGCGCACAAAAGACACATTTCTTGCTTTCTTGTACCATTTTTTTTCAGTGGGGATTTTTTTATCTGTGTTAGACGTATTTTTCTTTATAACTGGCGTTCCTGTTGAAGAAATTACACCTGCACAAAAGGAAACGAGCGGCTTCATCAACTACAAATACAAGAACCAAATTTTCCCATCTGCAAAAAATGGCCCTTGAGGCCTTGTTTAAAGAAAGCAGATACCCGTCTCAAGGAGTAATAGAAGAATTTGCTAAGTTGAACAACCTTGACGGGGCAACCGTCAAGGTTTGGTTCAATAATAAAAGACAACAAGATACGGGGGAACAAAATACAAATGAAAATAGGCCTTCTGACGCTTAACACATTGTAAGCTTAATTGTAGGCTGGATAAAATAAAGCTGGAAACATCTGTTTACAATTAATAAGTTGTTTTTATTTTGTTCTTATTCGCCAAATACGGTTTTCAGGCACGAAATGATATCGATGAGTAATGAATGAAATCAATGACTAATCAATGCAATCAATGACTAATCGATGCAATCGATGACTAATCAATGACCAAAAATTTTGTGGCCTATCGATTAGTCATCGATTACTCATTGATCATCGGCAATAATCAATGACTAATCAACTGATTACCTATCGATTACCTATTGATTACTCATTGATTTCATTAATGTCATTGATGTCATCGATTAGTTATGCCTGGTATATACCGTTTCACCAGGGCTTGAGAAATTTTTGGAATGGTCACGTGATAACCTCGAAATATTTCATAGTAAAAGAAATTCTTCGGCCTTTAGTAATTGCTTACCGATTTCATCTGAATGGTTATTCCTTCGATATGTTCCTTCAATTCTTTCACGTCTTTTGCCAGAGTATCCCTGAGCTGGTTGAGCTGAAAATGGAACAGTGAATTAAGTATATTTGTAGAATTGTTTCACCACTCGTTCATGTTTTATTTGTCTCATTGTATCGAGGAATTAGTTTCAATACTGACCTCGTGTTTTGTTTGTAAATGATTCTGCTGCAACTTGCTAAATTCCTCAGACAACTTTCTCGCTTTCAAACGATGTTCTTCTGCTTTGTGAAGCAGTAGATCTTTTTCCCTGGAATTTCTCTGTTTTTCTGCAGCGTACTCCTACAAAACAAACTCTCAAGGTGTAAATGGAGCTTATCGGGAATGCTAAAAATACAAGAAAAGCTAAAATGAAAAATAGCGTCGGAGGTATGGCTTTGGTTTCACTGGAAAGATAGATCCAAAAGTTATAGCATTTATGCCTTTTTTATGTCCGTTTTCAATAAGACACGGAGTCCGAACTTCAAAACTCAACTACCGATTACGTTTTACAAGCTGTTGTCAATCAATTTCAGTATGAAGACAGCCTGTACCCATTACCAATCACAAGCTATGAACGTGGCCCTTTTTATTCGTTTAACTAAATTAGCCAACTTCTGTGTGAGATCTCCGCATTTACATTACCTACCATTTGAAGTTTTTCAATGTGTTTTCGATAAACCTCCGATTCAGAAGCCACTTGCACCAAGTACTCCTGAAAGTTTTTTCTTTCCTGGAGATGCAATAAAAAGTGTTGCACAATTTATGTCCGAGATATGTCCAGGTTTGTACGCAGCTGCGAAAATTACAATTTTTGTGGAAAATTGGAAAAATCTTCGAGTTGATGAAAACATGTCAAAGAGGGCCCCGACAAGGTCTGCGATTTTTGCGAAAACTGCGAAAATTACAATTTTTGCAAAAAATTGGAAAAATCGTCGAGTCGATGTAAACATGTCAAAGAGGGCCCTGACAAGGTCTGCGATTTTTTGCGATTTCTGCGAAAACTGCGAAAATTACAATTTTTGTAAAAAATTGGAAAAATCGTCGAGTCGATGTAAACATGTCAAAGAGGGCCCTGACAAGGTCTGCGATTTTTGCGATTTCTGCGAAAACTGCGAGAATTACAATTTTTGCAAAAAATTGGAAAAATCGTCGAGTCGATAAAAACATGTCAAAGAGGGCCCCGGCAAGGTCTGCGATTTTTGCGATTTCTGTTTCACATTTCCAGACTGAAAAAGCATGGGTAGAACAGAATTTCTCAGCTCCCAGCTTGTCGATGAAGAATTATAGATTATAGCAAACATATAGCAGTGATGAAACATTTCTTTTCGCTTGTTTTCCTGTTTATGATCCCTAAAGACTATCACAAAGGACTGAAGTTGTTTCCTGTTCCTTTTGATGGCTTTTGTTACACTTAAAATGGCTAGACTTTTGCTACTGACGAGTTTAAACAAGCAAGAGTAGCGAAGACTTCAGTATAAATCTGCCAGGCCGCTGCCAAGCTAGCTCAAGCTGCCAGGCCTGCTTGAGAGAGACTGGGATAAAATCGCCCCCAATTCTCTGCTCGTGCATTCCCCTACTTCCACCCCCAGAGAACGAGGGATGTTTCATAAAGCTTGGGATATTCATAATTCACGTTACATCTCCCGCTTGGAGTTTACTGAAAGAACGAGGGATATTCATATATGCCTGGTAAATCTCGCGCTGGGAGCTTAAAGAAGGAGGGATATTCATAGATTTATGTTTTATCTCGCGTTGTGTGCTTATAAGAACGAGGGATATACATAGATTGACGTTACATCTGCTGGATTAGTTAACTAATATTATTTCACTGCTCTCGTGTCTACGTTTTAAATTTGACAGTGATCAGTAGAAATTGAGATTGCAGAATACTGAGAAGAGTAAACTTGCCGATCTTTCGATCCGAAGCATACACGTTACATTGTCAACATGCAACAAATGGCTCGTCAACTTTCTTTGGTATATATGTTTTCAATCGATAGAAATAAGTTTTATAGTGAATGAAAGCGATGTAAGAATAGGCTGAGAGTTAACAAATTCCTCCGTTAACCCTCGAAAGTGGCATCATGACATGCGTAAGTGACAGTTTCAAATTACACGCGCCAGTTGCTTTGAAGTTATGCAAATTTGTGATGTGAAGTCAATTTGTGTAGTCAGTCCATCGGTTTTATTAGTGAACTGAAGGAAATATATATAGCTTGTTTGCTTACAATCGGTTTACTTTATTGAAGCGAACATAAGATAGGATATGTCGCTTGCTGAAAGAGACCTAAGAGACATTCACTGTTTTTATGGCGAACTGAAAGCGACTGAAGCGACGTCTGATACTGTGAGTCGCTCACTACGGAATTATGAAATTCACAAACTCATACGCTCAAAGATATTTGCGTAAACGAAACCAGAAACACATCAAATCTTTCTGTCTCGGTGTCATGGTAAAGCACCGAAGTGCAGTTACTAAACCGTGAAAACCGCTCCGTGAGATTGATCAGTTTCGCGCAGGATAATCGTTCCTATATCATTAACAAGACTAACAGCTGCGAAAAATCGCCGGTGAACGCGAAAAATCGTCGACCTTGCGATTTTTCGCAAGTCCACGAAAAATCGCAAATTTCGCAGCTGCGTGCAAACCTGGGCATAAGTGCCATGTCCAAGAGAATTGCAGAAGAGAAAGGGTAACGGAGGAGTTGGGAGGTTTAAGATTCTCGCAGCAGCGGGGAAAATCGTTATGGCACAAAAACTGCAAAAGAAAGGCTAACAAGGGGCGGTAATGAAACATGACGTTAAAAGAACTAAATTCAAGTTAAGAGCAGTGAATGATAGAGAAAACTAGTTAGATAGCTGATATAATTAAGAAGTTAAAAATACTTGTAAAGACTTGTAAAGCTTTTCATGTAATAGCAAAGGAATTGATCCTTACAATATGGAAACAGAATGGATGACAAACAAACCAGAACGTCGAATGTTATTTGGGCAAAAAATATTCTATTTTCAGCCGTTCTGTTTGTAAATAAATAAATAACTACATAAAAATAAAACAAAAAAATTACACGTTTTTTTTTAATTTCTTGTGCACTTCGCTAATGATGTAGCTAGTCTGCAGGCACTGCATTCGTACAACAAAACACACTCGTATTGCAGGAATGAAATATAAACCTGCTGAAAATCTCATCTTACAAGCGCCTGACCAGTTGACCAGGTCGTAACCTTGGACGTTAGAATTCGGGACTATCGTGACGTAAATCCAATTAGTTGCCAGAGGGGGAGACGTTCGCATTACAAATCCACATCAAAGAATCTCAGGTTTACAAACATTATTAATACTTACAGATTCCATGAATTCTTTCAGTTCCTTTATTTCAGCGTTTGCGTCTTCCAGAGCGACGTGTTTTTCCTCGTTTGCGGCCGTGAGGTGCTTGATACTTCCTTGTAGTCCGCTGACAATAGCCTCTGTGGAACAACCCATAAATGTGGTATTAACCACGTGTCGAGCACCACTGGAAAGACTTGCACGAGAGAGTCAATAAATCGCGTATTTATGGAAGACAGACTCTACTTATGCGGCCCAGGTATTTGCAATTTTCCTTGTATTGTTAAGATGCAGTAAAAGACACATTTGCTCTGTAACTGGGTAAGGAGCAAACGTTTTTTCCTTTTAAACAAGGAGTAGTTGAGCATGAGGTAAACAAAAGTACATTGCGGATTCGGTTCGCAACATGGCATTTTCACTGTATCCTACACTGCCGGGACCAACTGTGTTTTCTCCTTTTTGGGTCCACACCTATCACAAAGGCATTCCTTTTTATGCTTTCTGCGCTATTCTTTCTATGTTATGCTGTAAGTATTAATTCTGAAGGAAAACACCACCACCAACAACAATTACAACATTAAATAATATAATTGTACCATAATCTTTCTCCTTGCTTCTAGGCGTTGAAGACTCTTGGGGTAAGCTGTCTATTCTAGAATCTTCTTTGTTGTCGCATTCTTTTTTCATTTCTGCCAACAATTCGTCATGTCTTGCTTGGATTTCTGCAATGTTCTTTACAGAAAAGACAAAACAGTATCGCTTCTTTATCCTCAGCTATGATGAACAATAAAACAGGCCAAGATGATGTTTGCAGTGAAGAACTGAATGTCGCAGTTTTGAATGCAGTTTATACAGTTGCGAATGCGAATGAAAGATATGCAAGCCTGTACAGCATTTGAATCGAAGTCGTAACGCCAGTGACACCGGTGCAATACTCTTTATGGAGCATCATATTTTATGAGAAACAATGAGGTTGTGAAGATAACTAAAAGACATGCAGTGTGGCCGAGTGGTTAGGGCGCCGGACTTGAAATCCGGAGTTCCCTAGTTCAAGTCCCTCGCTCTGGCTGCTATCTGGAGTTGTTTCACGGCCGACCCGGGTTCAACTCCTCGGTCACGCTTGTAAATAGCCAACCGGTCTGCCAAATAATAATAATATGCCTATAAATGCCAGTTGGGATTTTTAACTTGTCATGTTCAGTCTCAAATATTTGTTTCTAAGGTTTAAATGCTCGGCCCCACCAGCACCTTGCTAAAGTCACCTGCCGAGGGTAAATAAAGGAGATATATTTATTTATTTATTTATTTAAAGATAAAATATGAATAGTCAGCAGAACTATGTCCTCTTCCTTTAAAGAAAGCGAGGGCCACTCTATGGAGTTTAGACTGAGTAGGGAGGGCTGGGGCACCGCTCTTTCAAGTACAGCTAAATATACTTTCTCAAAGTCAGTTGAGGCAGTTTTACAAATTTACAACTAAATGTATGCACACGGATTGTATGCTGTTCGTATTTATACCTCGTTTCCTTTTTTGAGCTCCTCGGAAGCACTTTCAATTTCTTGATTCGTTTTCTTAAGTTCATCTCTTTTTTCTGCCAAAGACAAGGTAAGATTTTCAGTTTCCTATATAAAACACAGCAAGAACTTCTGCTCAAAACTTAGGAGTTTAACATTTAAAGAAAACATGATTGAGTTTGTTGTGAGGCCATTACTTATGTATAGAAGCAAGGCCTTTGGCGTTAGTGATAAGTTAGGCGTGGCTACTCAGTGCCGAGACAAAAGAATTTGTGGACATTTGTGTTCGGCCGTAAAACGCGCCTTTTGTTCCTTCCATTATTTTTATTAATGTTTTTTTTTTGCTTACATAGCAAAAAAATATCAGATTATTAAGTAAATCTAACAGACAAAAAAGTTAGTAATGCTAAAACTAAGAAAAGCAAAGGGAAAACAGTGGTAATAGAGCAAGCATTACAATCAGGGGCTCTGCTGTATTGTCTTTGCATACAGATCCATAAATTAAAATCAAAATAGTTGAAAAGTCGGTTTGTTACGTCGTCCATCATTTATTACATTTTACATTACCTGTTACTACCTGTTGTAATTCTTTTAACTCTGCAGTAAGCGAGTCTTTAGCTACTTTCGAAGCCAGCAGTTCTTCTCTTGCAGTGGCTAACTCAGTTGTCACTCGATTTAGGTCGCCACTAATCTGACGAAGAGATTCTTCAGCTGTTTGTGTTTCACTAATGGATTAAAAAAATCATACTTCAGGTTAAAATCATTCATTGTTTTTGCAAGGAAGATGTAAAATCACGGCACTGTTACAAGACTAAATTGTCGGAAGCCTGGGGGGTCTTTTTGCTGGCGGACAAGCCTAGCGGCGCAGCTTGGTAAGCCCGAAATTCTCTCGGTCTCATCGGATGCATGAAGAAGCAGCTACACGGGGTAATGTTTCTTTCAATTTGCAATGTTGCAAGAAAGCACTGCGAAAGATGTTGCAGGACACATACATGTTACACGGGGCTGACTCATTGTCTTGCAGCGTCGTAGGAAGTGGAAGACTTGTCTACTTTTCCGGCCGGCAACTCGCAATACAATTTTTTTCTCAACGCAAAAGCTCACTGAGAGAAGAAAAAGTAGAGTAGTCCGATCTTTGTTTTGTAACATTGACAGATAAGTGGCAGCGTGTAACGTATATTCTAAAGCTCGTCTTGGAATGCTCTTGTCACCATTGCGTTGCACGTTGCAAGAAAAATTGCTCCGCATAACAGCACCATAACTTTATTGTTCAGTCAATGTTAAAACTGAGATATGCGATCGCTCGTCGCGTCACCCGGGATAACATATCGCTGGTAAATTCTTCCGATCCGAGTGATGTGGGTAATTTAAACTGTTAATTCAGAAGTTATCTTTTAGTCCCCAAAATGAGGCCGTTTCGGGACAGAAAAATACGGTACCATTTTTGGGGCTAACCTAATTAAGGTCATAATAGCCTTATTTACAGGGGCTGGGCCGGCACCAAAGGGCCAAATTGTGTCCCACTGTGGGTTGTTTCGGTTTGCAATGGAGGTCGTTTTGACCCAGCTGTGACTGAAATCACTCCGCAGTGAGCCGCATTAGCTCCAGGGGCTTCAGGGTTAATTTGGAATTTTGGGGCTAAAACAGATCTTTTGAATTAACAGTGTAACACGAAGTTAAATACCTTCTCACCTTTTTAATCGTGAGAAATCATTTTCAAGTTTGACTTTAGCTTCATTCATTAAAGCTAACGTCTCCTTATATTCAGTCTCCTTTTGTTTCTTCAACTCTTCACATTCCTTCAGTTTGTTCATACTGTCATGGATTCTCCTTCTCAACAGTGCTAACCCCTCCCTGTGTCTTTTGAGAGCATCCATTGATTCATTTCTTGCACTGTTGATTTCCACAAGTTTTTCCTCTGCTTCCTGTCAAAAAGAAACATTAAAATTTTGTATAAATTTTACAACGGTAACACACTATTTTAACCTTTCTCAATAAACTGCGCAGTTGAAAAGTCTTAGGCGATGCTATTTTATGTAAATAAGACATAAACTCAAAACGACAGAGCTAAAAAGCGACGCTATTTTCCGTAAGCCTGAAATTGTAAACCGGCCGAGATAACTTGGCCTCCATAATCCATGCCAGTGAATGAAAATTTTCTACACCTCATTTTTGTCGCTATAATTTTGAATTGGCGAAATCAAGAGAAAATAAGGGGACAGAGAGGGACTCTGAGGGCGTTGGCTGGGATATGTCAATTTCATAAAAGTTATTTATAGATTGGCTTTTGAACGGAGGTCTGTTTCCCGAAACGTCCGCATAAATACCATTTCCCTTGTTTTTCGAAGTCGTTTTCATCGACAAAACGTAACACCACTAGGTCCGCCATTACAAGCAAAATTTTGAATGGTTCTTCAAAAACCAGATCGAGGTTGCCTTTATGCGGACGTCCTGAAAACAGACTTCTGTTCCAAATGGCCGTCTAAAAATAACTTTACCGAACTTGACATATCCCAAAGCCTGGACTGGCAGTGTCCCTCTCTGTCCCCTTATTTTCTCTTGGCGAAATTTTATGTCTTGAAAAAAGAAAGTAGGTTACTAGTATTTGCTAGAAGAAAGTTCCAACAAATTTTTTAATTTGCAAAAATCTCATTTTTCTTTTATTTAGTATGGAGTAAAGTTAAATTGGACAAACATTAAAACAAACCTTGACTTCCAGCTCTCGAGTTCTTCTTTCTTCTTCCCTTTTTTCTGAGAGTATGACAGCTTCATTCTTTCCTTTCCTAATGTTTGCTTGTACATCTTTCAATTCTGTCCTCATTTTATTAATTTTGCTGTTTAATTCATGGAACTCTGTCATTTGAGTCTGTATTTCATTCCGTGTTCTCGCTAATAACAAAGTTTTCTCTTCTAGTGCTTTCTCGCCTTCCTTCAAAGCACGGACGTACTTTTCTTCTTTATTTTTCTCCTCTTTTTCTGTTTGCACCACCAACTGTTTTAACTCTTCAACCCTGCAAATAACATTGGCACATTAATTAAGCAAAGAATAGCCTCTTCTGTTGGACACTCATTGCGAACAGTAACTCAAGTTCTTCTCTTTAAATTTGTCCCTACAGAGTCAGTATTAACGAAAATCTGGAAGTTTGTTTTATTTTATGTTAGTTTCGTACACCCTACAGTTTGACTGCGTCTAGAAAACAGATTTTGTTTCCCCTGTGAAATAACAACCAAAGCAAATCCTTGTAATGAAACTTGACCTTCTTGTCGCTGGATTGGTAACACCAAATCCCGCTCACAAGCCACAACTTCTCCGGCTAACCCTTTAAGCCCTGATGTGAAAATGCATATTCTCCTTACTGATCCCCATACATTTCGCGTAGAACTAGCAGGGGCGTTCCCAGGCAATTTTTGGCGGTACGCATAAAGCCAGTCCGACACTTAGCCAAGATTACCGTTATCATTACAATTACAGTCAGAAGGCCATTTTATTATTTCTATGACATTCTTGCTCTTACATATCGACTTAGGCTTATTAGGCTTTCCAGCAATGTTTGGATTTCCTGTGTAAGACTACTGCACGCAGTTGCACTTTTAAATAGTTCTTCTGATAGGACTACAAAATAAGTTCTCTTATTTTCTTGGTAACTGAGAAGAAACTCGACACAACTACTCCTGCCAGAAAGTATTTACAATTAAAAAAGAAAAAGTTTCTGTTTTACTTAGCGCACAATTCTCATATTATACTTTTGGTGTCCATCGGAGTGTGTCTGTAAACTTGCATAAGCGCCAGAAAAGAGAGCAGCTCAGTTCTCATGGTTCAACGCTTGTAGGTCTGGCTTCTGTGCACGGTACTAAATGAACACCCTTGCGTTACAGTAGACATATCATAGGCATTGTAAGAAGAATAGCGAGAACTGTTGATAGTTTCCATGGTCTCCACTAGTCCACTAGGTTTTTTGACAGCACACGCCCTCTTTGTCTTCCATCTTAAAACTTCTTTGTCGTAGGTCACTTTATCGGAAATACCGCTCTCGTAAGTGTTGTAGATCTTATCAAGTATTACTTTGCTAGCAGACGAAAGATAAGTGAGCAACAAATATTGACCTAGAACTTTGCAAGTAGACTCAGTTATTGACTCATAAGCGCAAGCAATCTCGCAATACAATTTTTTTCTCAACGCAAAAGCTCACTGAGAGAAGAAAAAGTAGAGTAGTCCGATCTTTGTTTTGTAACAAAACGTAAGCGCAAGCAATTTGACGGCAGAGCCGTGATTCGCGACCCAACGAGAAGAATCGGGCTAATTTGCGCTAATACTGCTTGGGGGTTCCTATCTGCTGGCACATTGATGCGGTGTCGTTGCGATACACATAAACGCAGCATGATGGGATCCATGCCACACTCTGCTGCTATCTCCTCTGCGCCCTAATTAAGTTCGTCCCAAACCATGGGTTCGTTTCTTTCTTCCGTCATTACACTGTCACCACTACCCCCACTTCCTTTGTTACTTGTATGAGGTTGTCGTTCTCTCGTTTTAGCATATGGAATAAAGCAATTGTGTTGGACAAGACATGTCTTGTGACGCAAAGAGCAATAAAGGAATCAAACATCTTGGTAGACACTGAACTAACATTGAGTGCGACCACAGCCATGCAATAAGTCGCGCAATAAATGGCAGTGGCGGATCCAGGATTTTTGAGGGGGGGGGGGGGGGGGCTGACCAGACCGAAACATATCGGAAAAACCCGAAACAAAATCGCCTCAGTGATAGCTTTGTTCCCTTTCTTAATTTCAAGCTTAAACGACCCCAGAGAGGGGGGTGGCTAGCCACCCAAACCACCCCCTCTGGATCCGCCCCTGAAATGGAAGAGGTAATACAACACGCCCGGGCGCATTCTTCTGCAGCAGTGAGGAAGGAACTGTCAGTATCGAAATTGCACAATATTACCTTTTCACTTCATCTATATGAATTTTCCATTTCTCAAATTAAGAAAAACAATATTAACGGCAGAAAATTCTAGTGCGCATTTGCGTATTTCGCGTAAAAGCAGGAACGCCCCTGACTAGTAAAGGAGAATTTGTCTAAATATCAAGACGTTTTATCCTTGGTGTTTGTTTCCTTTATTGTCATCACTTCAATGTTTGAATAAGCGGTGATGATGTAAAGAGAAATTCATTTTCGTCCCTGTTAGGGTTTAAAGGGTTAAAGAGGCTACGTCTTGTGGAGATAGCCCCTTTTTGGATCCACGAGTTTGGTTAGAAATCCTTCTGGCTTTAAACCAAAACCACTTCTCAAATTCGCGTCTTTACAAAAATTATATTAAATTGACTGGATAAACGGGTCACAATTTTTTGTGTTTGCTGAATTGGTAAAGCGAATATTAAGAATACGAACAATTGTGTAGACGAATATGAACAGTAATTAAATTCTCCATTTCTGTTATTGACTGAATTTCTAGCTTTCTCATTGGTTCACCGCACATAGGTTATCAGCCAATACTTCAGCTTTTTGCCTTATAAGGAAATTGGATGCCACGTCAACTGCCGCGACGTTCAAAATTTTTCGCCGCGAGGCAAGAGTTCATCCGAAAATGTGGCAAAGAAAAAAGTCATCAACAATTTCCGAACTTGAGAATCAATAAAACAATATCAGTTCTACTCGCGCTTGTTAGGTTATTATCATCACTCCATATCCAACAACCAAACCTTAATGAAAGTTGAATTCTTGATTCCACATCTCTCAACTGACTCTCTTTATTCTCGAGTTCTTCCGTTTTCTGCCTCAGGTCCATGTTCAGTTTATCGACATTCCGTCGAACAACTTCGCACGAGTTTTCCACTTCTCTCAACTCTTGGGTTCTGGCTTGTAAAGTCTAGTTGTGAGAAAAGAGATACAGGAAAATATATAAACAATAATCTTAATTTGACGCGAAAATATGGACAGATATTTCCCTGTGGAAATCTACTGTTCCAAATAAAGAACACGGGGAAAACTAGGAGCTTCTCCTTTTCCGACTGAAAGTTGCGCGCGCGTCAAAAACATTTACTGGATAGGATATTGCATTTATGGCGTTTTGTGGCAAGGTTCTACCAAAAAGTATGTCGACGCCCTCGTCTGTTACAACGAAAAGGCTTTCCGATCATGAAGTCTACAAAAACGTCCTTAAACTGAAGTTTTAAATCATAGGGATATTACTTGATATTTCCCAGTTTTGGTAGGAGCATATTGTGACACGTGAGGCACTTTGATCAATCATACGGCGCGAAAACATTACATGTATTTTTTAATGAGAATTGGAATTAATCCAAGTATGAGAAAGTTAGCTAATTTATCCTTGAATATGGCAGAATAATAGATGCGTTACAGTGGAACTGAACAAGCGCCCATCATTTAAAAACGTTCCAGTTGAAAAAAAAAAGGTAGAGTAAAACAAACTCCCACTCACCTTATCTATGTGATCTTGTTTCTGCATCAGAGCCTTTTCTTTGATCTCCAGGTTAATTAGCTGATTTCCCGCGCGGATTAACTCGACCGAGGTCTCCGCGGCCCGCTGTTCAATAATCCCGGCATCCTCTTCTGCTCGCTTCAGGCGTCCGTCAGCTATTTTACGCTGAGAGGAAAGAAAAGCTATGGTCAACGACGCTACTCAAAAAAGCTAACGGAAGTAGAATAGAGATGACAACACCAATGCAACTTGAATAAATTTCTTTTATTTTCATTGATTTTTGTCAACTTTACCTCCCATAGCTATTTTGATTGGCGGGTTGAAAGGAAAGTAATGGCAAAGTTACCAAAAAGATGTCAGAATGGGATCTGAAAAGTAGCAAGGGTACAGATCGCGTCACTATTTAAAAAATGTCTGTTCTTAACAAAGAAAACACGAAGTTAATATCTTCTGCAGGACGAATGTTTCAGAGTCCGCAGCTTTCCTCTAGGTAACATCTAATCAACACAACACCTTTTGAACCGCGTCGTCCAGTTGGCGCCTGCGTTCTGTTAGCGCAGCGTCCACCTCCTGTAGCTCTGCCGTTCTTTTCTTCAGAATGCTTTCCACGCGGGCCAGGTCGCTCAAACGGTCTTCCCATCGCGCATTTGAAACAGAATCTTCCAGCTGGTTTACAGACGAGGATAACTGCGCAGGCTCCAATCCTGGGCCCGAACTACAATGTGAATATGCAGATCAATGTGAGCTTCAGTTGCTTTTACTCGGTCAATCCTAGGTGAACATGTCGGACATCATTAAACACAGGAACAGAATGCACGAGAATGACCGGGAATAAGCCGGAATGAACCGGAATAAACAGGAATGACACGGGAGTAATCAGTGTCCTTCCGGTTCATTTCTTTCTCAATCCGGCTCATTTCATTTCCACTCCGGTTCATTCCGGTACAATCCGTTCCGATCCTGTGTTAAGTAACGCCCCGGTAAAAGCAGAGAATCATGATTAGATGTGACGAAGGTTTTGAAACGTTGTTCTTCAATTCTATCCCTAAATTTCATTTTAAAATTAGCGGACATTCGATGCCCGATATAAGTGCTTTCACTCACTTCGCACAGCGGAAATCCCTCTTTTCCACAATTCCACTCGAGTTGATTCTTTGCGCTTGGTGTAGGAGAATGTATTTATTGTTTGTTTAGTATGTGTCGGTAATTTAATAAAGTATTGATTCTAAAGATGACTTCCGCTCAGGGTCAATGTCATCAACAGTAGTTTTTCTTTCAGGACCATGAGAGGCAGCGAGCGCTTCTCACCCCGGACGATCGTTCAAAACAGACACTGAAACTTGCAAGTTGAGACCCGTAAGAAAGAGTGCAAAGCACTTGCCTTTGTTGTAGATATTTTACGGGAAAGTTGTCTTCCTCGTCCTCATCCACAGCTCTCATGATATACACTCTCCTTCTCCCGGCCTGTTAGAAGATGGTTCAGTCAAATAGAAATACAGCTTAAGTAAGAATGTTCAGTTAAGAAAGCTGCTTTTATGTGGTTTGCTGGGGTCAATATAATAAAACATTTACAAGTGTAATTTATAAGTGTAGCTATTGTTTTCACCATAGAACCTCTGAAACAATAGCCACACTCGCAAAATTACACGTGTAAATGTTTTATTAAATTGACCCCTGATAAATTGTCTCAAATTTTCAGTCTTTTTTGTTGTTAAGAGACAATCTGGAAACTAGTTACTTTTGTTTTTCTGAGAATCTCTGCGTTTCTGACGACTCCATCTTGGAAAAACAGCAACAATAAAAAAATAGTTTCCCAATGGAATTTTAAGTATAAAAGACCACACATGTAGTTTCACGGGGCAAGGTACTTGACGTAATGACGACTGATCCATACCGATTAAGTAAGGCTACTGAATAGTGGTTGACCTCGTTCGCAGATTCAGTTCTCTCTCGATGAGAGAGACGAACTGAATTTTGAATATATTTTTCCTTATAGACCCTTAGATCACTTAAATTTATCAGCAGTTCTATGTAAATCTCAGTCACGGGTAGTGCTACGTTATCATTACTCGGAGGAACCGAAAAGCTTTTTTTCTGTGTTGTCAGACCAAACCAGACTCCTGACCGAACGAAAAGAGGGGTTACTCGTAGTGTAAGGGGGGTCCTGACCTGCTATTCGAGTCTCAGCGGAGCAAGTTAAGCAAGGGAATTTTCACAGAGAAGGTAAGTTTCATACATAAAAATAACCTGTGGGAATAAACTCAAAGTATCAAAGCTGGAAGAAGGAACCGGCAAGCGAAGCGAAGCCGTGAGGAGGGAAACGCGACTGAGGGGAGTCCCACGCTTGACTCGTACTCGCGTAAAAGCACAAGCAAAACCCTTAAACCACGAGACCTGATCATTTGCCTTACCATTAGTCCCAGTAAAAACCAGTTCTTTTAAACCGGTCAAACCTGAAAGATGGCAAGATTCCAAAAGTAGCAATCAGTGATGTGAGCCCGACACACCCATAACTGGGTATCCAGATACCTATCATCTGAATGACTTAAAATAATTTGAACCAAATATTTTGAAAGCTCTGTAAACGTTCAACTACGGTAATATCAAACTTCATTGGATACTAAATTAGTACCACAAAACAGATAGTTGTCACGTGGTTTATGAACTGTCCAATGACATTCGATATAACCTGAGCTGGACGTTTACAACCCCGTTTGTTTTTCCTCTCCGCCAATCAGATCATAGGAATTCGTCTCCCAGGTTGCAGGTATGTAGGGAGATTGCACCAGAAGGCCAGCTCAGCTTAGACCCCCAAAATACGAACAAGAAAAACCACAAACACAGCTTTATAGAAAAGAAATATTTATTTTGTTAGAAATACTACATTTTTGCAATCTCTATTTACAAAAAAATAAATAGTTGTTTGTTTGTTTGTTTGTTTGTTTGTTTGGCAAACATCACACACAATTTTCTTACATTTGCAAGGGGACCAAGAAAGACTGGCTTTCTGATCTTAACTCCGAGCTCTAAGTACCCTGGATAGCGACAAACAATCTACCCAACCCAAAGGACTTCCCAGAAAAGTTTCTTTACCTTCATCCATTCACATGGATCTTTCAATCAGCTGCAAGAGGTCTTTCTTTTCACCTCGCCGGGGCCGCCGAGATAAGTGAAAAGCGCACCAGCCGAACCCGCGAGATTTGCCTTAAACCATTTTTCTCGAGCTGCTTCTTGTTCAGTGATTCAAAACAGAAATACAAAGATCTGGTCAAAACAATGTATTTTTCAAAAGCTCTGTATTATGCGGTGTTTAAATCTCAGAAAGTGTTAGTATTTTGGCATTATTTAATTGCCGGATTAGGTAAAGGCCCACATGGTGCAAAAGTTATATTGGCCAATCAAGAAAGTGCTAAACACATGGGCACTCCGCAAAAAGGAAGCTTCTCGTGACGGGTGTGTCAAGAGATGCGACTTGTTCTTCCGAGAGAGAAAAAAATGAACCATTTTTTTGTCAGAAGGCCAGCCTCTCACTTACTGGTGTACCTTACTCTGTTCTTTTTTGGCATATAACTGTTTTACGTATTAATACATGTCTTTTGGTTTCAATATTTATTGTACCGCTTAGTGATGGGTTCAAGACCCACCAACTAGAAAATAAATAACTTAGACTAACAGAGCAGAGAACAAACAAAGCAGAACTGAATTTCCACAAAAGAGAATAAAGAAAATTCAAGCTTTCAAGCAATCCTCTTAGACGAAGAATTTTTAGAACCGTTGCTATATTAAGCTCGACAAAAAGGAAATGATAAAATTAAAAGGAAAACAAATTATCCTTTGACAAACTCCCCCCTGCACAGGGAATGTTGCATTAGTATTTTATTTTGCTGTTACAGAAAACTTAACTAAGTTAAGCTAGACGAAGATAAACGAGACTTGTGATCTACAACAGTCAACAGATGGTCTTGAAGTCGCTATAAAATGATAAATACAAATGCACAAAATCGAATCAGTGAATGCTTTAGTTAAGGCTTGTCTCTCCACTAAACAACAATGTTAAGATACAATTTTTCATACAAATTATAGTTTTTTTGGCTACTAATTAGGCATTGCAGCCTTGTGAACGAAACAAAGTAAACCTACCAGTTATTATTCTTGTTTGGTTTTCAAATGCGTTACTGTACACAAAGCGAACAAAATATCCCAACGACGAATTTAGCATTTATTCATGAACAACAACGCAGGAATTTGATGTTAACGTCTTCCCCTAGTCTTCTATATAGATGTTTTACATCGTTTTAAAAATAGCTCTAGCAAAGATGCAAAAACCTTGTCGAATCTCTACTCTGTGTTTATAGATTATGGCGAGTTACGTGAGGTAAATTCAAACAAGTCTTGCTTTTAATATTGAAATTACAACTTACCGCCAAATTAGCGTCCAGTGAACGTCGCTGAGAAAGCTTTGCTGTCGCCCTTCTCTTTAACGAATCTTCGACCTTTGAACACGAAGACAAATATCATTTGAGGTCAGAGCAATTAAAAGAAAATTTACGGCGTGTCTTGCAGTTTGTTTCACCACGACTGAATCACTTTTGGAATGGAGAGTTTTAACATAATTGTTCACGATAAACGTTCGGTACTGTAAGCCATTTATTAAAAGCATCAACAACGGGATAAAACAATAATGAACTAATTTAGCCGCACGACAAAAGACCATAAAAAAGAGGTATAAACAGGATGGGGGATTACTTTTGTTTCATCGAAAACAAACGTGCCACCGTGATGAGCATTTTATCGGGTTTAATAACTCGCCCTCCAGAACAATAACAATGTAAGAAACGATCAGCCTACCTCATTTTCCAATTCTTTTAAATCCATTCGCAGTGAGTCTCGTTGATCCTAAGATAAAAGACAGTTCATCGCAATTATCACTAACTAACAAAATTCGATAACGCTGGTTGCGAACCACAAGAAAACAGAAATCATGTTACCTTTCTTTTCATTGGAAAGACGCGGACATTAAATTGGTTTTGTTTGCCATGAGCTTTCGCTGACATTCTATTGAAAAACCTTACGACAGAAACGACTTAATCCTCGACATTCTTGACCTCACGATTTTCTGAGACATTTAGTGTAAAGACATATCGGCAGGGAAAGTTCACGACTGCAGCAAGAGACACTAACGAAATTTGGCTAAACTGGCGACTGTTGATTGAAAGAGCGACGGTTATAACTTGAGTGAAACGAAAACCGCATATCATTATAAATTAATCAAGCTGTTGAGTGCCGACTACGTGGGGTTAAATCAATACGTTGTGAAAAGAAAATGTACTCGCATTTCCTGCTCCATGTCAACTAAAGACAAATTTACATTAAAAGTTGACTTGCCTTAGACAAGAGTAATTGCACGCCCTGATTGGTTCGCTTGTACTAGAGAAACGCGTCTATTGATAAGTAAAATTTCCCATAATTCCACGTTCCTTACATTTCAAAACAGTCATTATTCCTTTCACTCTCGTTGCAAAAGAAGCCAAAGCTAACCCTGTGCTTTACGCGTCATTGGATACGATTGACATAAGTTCAAGCACGATTCAATTTGAATTTGTAAAATATATAATTGTTAACGGCAAACAGGCAACAAATTTACTGTACCTGAATTTTCTGAGTTTGTAGCGAAGAAGTCAAAAGACCTTCCAACCTCCCAACTTCATATTCCTGAAATCAAATTTAAACACACGACACGGAATCGCACACCGTGAAAATTATAAACAAGTTTCAATACTGCATATAAAAGGGTGCACGAACTGGAAAGGCGTTTGAAGAATATACTAGATCAATATGAATTTTACAAAAACTTTTAAAAGTCAGTAATTACCTTTACTTTGATTTTGCGCTCCCTAAGCTCTATAAGTACAAAACATTACTGTCGCTCAGGTTACCGGAAGGCCAATAACTTAGTACCAGACAAACTCAGCACAGCGCCTACGTGTAGCCTCAACCACTATTTGGGGAAAACGTGTGTGTGGGTATGGTTACAGTAAACACCGATCATAAGCGTATTTTGAAAAAAAATATATATATATATATACATATAGTAGCAGTAGTCCCACGGTCAAACGAGCTCTGCAATTCCCCACGGAGCAGTAAATTAAAAAGGCAAATTTCCTACCGCTACCCACATCTATACAGTCCCGAAAGGTTATTAAGGATAAATTATCTGCGATCTCGTCATGACCCCCTTAGAGTCAGCGAACTCGTCAATGAAACGAAGCCACAATTCTACAGCTTGCGCGGCAGACGGAATATATCTCAGTACAATTCTACTGACGAGGTCAAAATTAAAACCATCAAATGCCTTGAGGCCAGACCTGGAGAGAAAAATTACAAATATCCCCAGGATTACAGATTTGAATGTGACTTACTAGGCCCTCGTGATTCGGAAAATTACAAAAGAAAACTTCGTCCTTCTGTTTCTTGGCTTTTCTCTTCTTTCTTTTCAGCGTATCTTCATCCTGTCCTGTGACGTCACTGAAATGATGGTGATGTACAGACGAGACAGGCGCAGTTACTGCAGTAGCACTCAACAACTCAGGGGAGAGGGGTGAGGAGGTTGTTACCCTACGTGATTTAGGTTTTTTCGCACCTGCCAGAAACAAAATCACAAATAGCAACCAGTGTACGTTGCAGCGATTCAAATACTGGTTACCTTGCATTTCCACAAAAAATTAAAAGATGCAAGGAAACAGATGTTACTGGGGAAAAAAATTCAGAAAACAAAAAGGAAGTAAGAAAAAACGGCAACTTCGTAAAAATAACACTACAGCTTTCAAGACTCTACAATCATAACATTACAATGTTTCTCTAATCAGACGACGCGAATAGTCAAAAAGGGAACGAAAACCTAGCCTGCGTACAGGCCAACCTGTTTGGTTCTCGTGCGAGTACCTCAGGTTAGCGTCAAACGTCTAACTTCACATTAGACGAACTTAGTTATCACTAGGATCGACGAACACGCTCTAGTCGTCTGAAGCAGACGGATTCTACTTAAAACAAGCCACATCAAAGATAGCCAATGAATTATTATTGCACGGTGCAAGTCTCACCTCGGCCAGCTTTGTTTGTGAAAAAATGATGGTGATGAACTTGTCCAGGACTGCCTAAATAGCTGTTAGTACCCAGGTCACCCGGACTCGTCACCAGTGTAGACAAGGCCGGAACTGCCCGTGTGGTACTAGTCCCATTCGGCACCACCCCTTCTGTAACAGCTGGGACCACCTGCGGAACGTACGTTTGGGTAGTTACCTGTCTAGGCGTGGTTGCTAAACCGGAAGTGGTGATCTGAGGAACGTACATCTGTGAGGGCACTGGACCTGGTGTGGTCGGTAAACCAGAAGTTATCATTTGAGGAACATAAGTTTGCGTCGGCACCAGACCAGGCGTGGTTGGTAAACCGGAGGTGGTGAATGGCGGATGCACAGGAACGGGCATCGGTCTAGTGAGACTCGCCACTTGTTGTTCTCTTTGTAAGAGAGCTGCTCTTAAAGCTTCCACCTCGTTGGCTAAAGCAGCGAGGCTGGGGTCTAAAAACGTGAGATAGCTAGATTGAGCAACTCAAACAACTAAATTCTTTTTCCAGATAAGACTGAAAATGGTTGACACTGCTCTTGGAGGTATGTCCTGGTGGCTTCCGAAGCAGTAATCATATAACCTATTGGACACGATTATTATAGCACCATACACCATGACCTAGAGCCAAATATTTTCCCGTCAGCCTGAATTTACTTGGTCAAAAAGCGCACATTGTGGGGATCTTGGATTAGCGTCAACTTTGAACCCAGAATTCAGTTTTCAATACAAACCTTGGGTAACTCTTAATACGGGATAAACGTTAAATGCCGTTTAAAAAAACCAGGCCACAACTGCACTAAACCTTTAAATCTCCAAGTCCGAAGGGCTTTGGAATTTCATTGTTTGTAATTTTTGTAGTTCCTTTTCATTGTTATTCGTTTGATATTTAGTTACTTTTACATCATCTTTGTCCAATCTTTTGTGTTCAACACACAATCCCACAAGCATTGTAATTCTTTAGCTCTTATTGTGTATAAATAAAGGATCTTATCTTAGCAACCAACACCCCATTACGTCAAAGAGAGCATTAGTACGTTTAACAACAATTGCCTTGTTTCGGCTATAATGACAAGCACGAATCTTTATGGAGGAAGCTCCCGTCACATTAAGTGGTTTTCAGGGAGGTCCTCGGGTTAAAATAAATACAAAAGTTAAAAGTTCACAAAGAACTAAAACTTAACTAACAACTGACCTGGAAAGTTAAAATACTGAGGCTGGACTGGACCTCTGGACATGTCCATGAGATCCTCCTTAAGTCGTTCCAGTTCGTTGTTTTGTTCGGCTAAAGCTGAAGCGAGATTTTTTATAGCAGCCCGCTGGGAAGCTAAGAACATGACGGAAAAGAGACAATTGAAATAATTTAAAGGATATCAAGATGCTGTTCAAAAGAAAGTACTCTATTACAAGTCATGAAACAACAACAACAACACAAAGAAAGCAAGTGGAAAAGAAATACATTTCACTCTGTATATCCACTGCGATTGTATGACTTTTATCGTTAATTGTTCAAATTTTGAGCTTTTACTGAGCTCTCTTTTGAGCTGTTACTCTTAAACGTCCACCATGCACTTTGAGTTTTTAAACAATTGTTAATGGAAATAACTGTGTCAGACTGGCATGCATGTGGGGTGGTTTGGTTGCATAAGTTAGTCACAGTTGATCCACGTCACGCGTGAACGGAAACTCTAAAACTCAAAACAACGTGACGAGTCACGTTCTCCATATTTGGGCATTCGCCTTGTGTTTCTTGAGATTCAGAGAGGGATTTCGAAAATCGAAAGGAGATTTCGAATCTGTCACAGATTTTTCGAAATGTTCAGACCTGGTTATGTTAATGCCTTAGGTCGGAAGAACAGGCCATGTAGGCCTCTCCACGAGGAAACGAGAAGACGAATAGTTGATCGTTATTTGACTGGACAGGGACCGAAAGCGATCTCCACAGCAGCTCGTGCAACTCCTGGCGCTGTTTATTCACTGTTTATTGTATCATTCGACATCATGAAACGTTCAGTACATGTGAGGCGTTCAGTCAAGGGGGACGAAGTTATCCTTCTAAACTTTCAGACGACGTTGCATGTAGAATCTATTGAATTTTTCAAACTAGCGAAACCTAGGATATATGGATGGGAAAATCGCGAAAGATTGTTGAGCAGTAGGTTATGCAATAGACGAAGCACAGGTCACCAAAGCGTAATATGAGAGTTTGTATGGAGCTGAAATTCGATTGAAAATAATCGGCAGTTTTCCGTGGAAAATACCTAAAAATCAAAATGGAGTTTGAAAAACCTTATCTTTGTGTGTTTGCTGTGTCTTTACCGCTTTTCCGAACTGCTGGATGCCGTTTGGGGCGATATTCTGTTTAACGGTCGAAGGGACGTCTTGTCAGGTACTGGCTTTACTTTGACAGATGTCGCATCGACCGTTAAACAGAAAATCGCTCCAAACGGCCTCCAGAAGCTCGGAAAAGTGGCAAAAACACAGCAAACACAACAGGTAATGGTCTTCAAACCTATTTCGCTTTTTAGGTATTTTACACGGAATACTGACCATTTACATTTTGGATAGAATTTCAGCTCCATACAAACAACTCACATTACGCTTTGGTTAACTGTGGACGAAGCGTCGGCTTTGTCTTTAATCAACCTCGCAACTAGGAAAAACTGTCATCAGTAATTGCTTGACACGGCAGATGTATCTTGGTTTTCGTCCACTTCCTTCGGAACTACCGTTCTTACACAAGCGTTCAGCTCCAAGGTTTGTTCTCGTTCGGTTGAAACAGGAATCACGCGTCAGCAAAATAATTGACATAATTTCACCTCCTTCTAGTCGTCTAAAACGTTTTTGAACCACTGACGAGAAGCAAACCCAGAAAATAACGCGGTCTCTCGATAAAACAAAGATTTGTCCCGTCACAATCCCTTGCTTCTACAAAGATAGAAGCCATTTTCGGAAATTTCAATGAGATCTTCAATATTTCCCTTGTGATCTCCGTTATGTCACTGAAAGTAGCTTGTTTATTTGAAGACTCGGATCACGTGCTGAGGTTTCCGTTCACGCGTGACGTGGATCAACTGTAAAATGAAGTAAAATCCGAAACTGTTCTGGTGCATTCCATGACAAAAAAAGATTCTCAGAAATATTAGAATAACACGTTGAAAACCAGTACCTATATCAGATGTGTTTTGTGTTCCTTGCGCCATTTGCTCTTGCAGTTGCCTGTCTTTGTTAGCAAGCAAGGACTGCAACGAAGCCACCTATGAATATTAAAGTAAGCTTTGTTATTCATGTTATGAAGTAAAACCGAATTTAAGTTAGTTCAGTTCAAAGACAGATCTATGTTCTCTGTTATGGTGGCATTAAGAACACTTGGTTTTTTTTTTTGTTAAAATGAATATACCAGGTGCCGCACTCAGTCCTTACGCCGCGTCCAAGAAGCAAATACAGCCCTCTCTCTATCCCCATGGCTCCCAAGTGAAGAATAGTGCATCTACAGTCCTCGGCTTCACTTGTCTCGATCCTAACAGGGTATTTTAGATTACCGCCTGGAGGCGAGTTTTACCAGCCGTAGTACCTGTTGTTGTGCCTCAGCCAGTTGTTTATCAGCAGCCGCTTGTGTCGCAGCTCTCATGCGCTCCGCTCGCACGGCTTCCAGTTCCTTATCCAGCTTATCCTAAGGAGAAAACAAGCACAATCTGGGAGATCAACGAAAACTGCGCCATGAAGGTCTCTAACGGCTGCTCTAAAGCCTGCCCAGATGGCCGTGTTGTTCGCGAAAAGGCAAAGTTTGAGAGGCGAGGTGGGAAAAGTGAGCGACGAGGCCGCGAAGGGAATGGGGAGAAGGCAAGTTTTTCGCGGTTCCGCCGCTGAGACTTCGTTCGCGCGATTGCAGGAAACAAAAAAGGCCAAAAAGGAAAGGAGACTAAAAAGGAGGCCAACAATGTAAAGTTGACATTTCAACGGAGCTAAGAACACTAATTCCGCCTAGGCGGAATATTTTTCTTAACCCTGATGATGCCGTTGATCAGCGAAAGCTTGGATTTTAGATTTTAATTTTTACAATAGTGTTAGGCCTCATTTGAACCTTTACAAGTATTACTATCGAACATGCTATTAAAGGACAATATTCAAAGATTACTAACTTTGAAGTATGTACTCCTTCTCTCTCTCTCTTTTTCTATAAAAGTACAGGGCAACACTTTTGTTTTATAACATAGAGAATTGCGTCATTTAAGTGTCATGTCTGAAGGCTTAGTGTTAGCCAAGGGTCATTCTTTGTTCAAAAGTGATGGAGACATAGACATTAACTTTATTTAAACACGGTTAAACCCTCAGTACTTAACTGGAAAAAGAAGTAGAAAAGAAAAAAAAAAAAGAAAAAATGCTTCCATCTTGTCTTCCTCGATTCCCGGCGGTGGGGTACAATGATATAAGATCTATCTTCCTTTTGAACTGCCCAATGGAGCCAGCAACTCTTCCCTCCTGGGTCACTCCATAGAAGCGCCCCACTACAGCCAGAGCTACGTTTTAGATAATTGGTGTGTGGTTTGGGCAAAGTGGATTTACCATCAAGTTTCTCAAATTGTATTCTGCGCGGCGGGGAGTGAAGACCTGTTTTAAGCACTCTGGGTTAAGTTTATGCATAGACAATAGACAGACGACAGCTAAGATTTAGACCGGCAATTTTTGGCCTTGAGAGTTTTTCCATTTTTTAACACTTTGCAACTGTGCTGTGCAAACACTTTTTACCTTGACTGCCTGCGTTTCTGCTTCTTTCAGTTTATTTCTCAGTTCATCGATCTGATTCTCTAACTCCTGCAACTTAGCCTGCTGGGCGTGGCTTTGATGTGCGGTTCTCTGTAAGAAAAAGGCACATGGTTACTTACCATGCAACAAAGTAATAATGTACAAGTCTCAAAGGCTGAAAGGTAAAAAAAATGTATAAAAAGTTGAAAAAATATGTAAAAGCGAAAAAAAGACTTTTGTCGAGTTAATTAAGTCATCCTCCGAGTTGATCTTATCCAAAGTAAAGCGTAGTTAGCGAAGCGAAAGTAAAGTGGTCTAAGTCAGCGTTAGGTACTGACAATCTTCAACTGTCTACTCAATTGTCAAAACTTTGTCTATATCCCAATATCACAAGAATAATTAACATCTTATTTCTCTAAAAACCCTTTAAGCCCCACTACTGACAAGAATCTAATTTCTCCTTACAGTATCACTGCTTGATCAAACATATAAGTTATGAGAATGAAGAAAAGGATCATTGAAGATGAAATGAAATGTCTGTATGTTTAATCAAATTCTCTCAAGTAGTACCATAAGAAATAAATAGAAAACACTAAGGAGAACATGCATGTTGATATTGTCGAGCAGGACGAGTAACATTAGGACAAAGACAATCATCAAATATGTGGTGTTGTCTTAAACCTACCCTTAACAAATTTGCGGTCGGTTACCGTAACAAGTTATGAATTGCCATTGTTTCCTGAGTTAAGAATTAGTTGTGTGTTATTCACCTGTAATTGAGCTTCTGTTTCTCCCAGTAGGTTCTGTAATCCAGCTTCTTTGCTCTGAGCTCTTCTCAACTGGACAAAAATAGCAAATAAGCTTTCGTAAATGTATACTGACCTGAATTCTATATTGTCAGGCATACCAGTCATCCTTGTTAACTTATGTAAAGGTTTGGAGGCAAGGCTCTATTTCGTGAAAATCCATCCTTGTTAAAACTTTAAAACCTTCAGTTGAACTCTTGGCAGTGAAATGATAAATACTATCAATTGTTTAAGTGTACTAAAGAATGTACTCTCATCAAAAATCAGTCTATTTGTTTCTTGCAGGTTACACACGATACGCATGTTTCTTACAGGAATCGACGTGGGACACATCATGTAAGATCAACTGGGATTCATCTACTCGCTGTTCTGATCGTGGCTTTGTATCTGAGGGGGTAGAACAGTCGACTAGTAAACAACTAGTCAACTAAGCCTAACATTATTTCAGTGTTTAGGATTTTTTATCGTAATAAAATCATTTATTTGTTAGTGCTCGAATACGTGTAGGCAATTTTAATTCACAGATCATATTTGGTCTGAGGATAGACCAAGTGCGTAACCAGTACCTGTTCTTCAGCTCTCGCCCTTTCACTGTCCAGCTGATTTTTAAGATCGGCCATTTTATTCTCCAGATCACGAACCTGGCGAGCCCCAGCGTCTCTCATTCTGTCCAACTACGAGTTACAAACGATAAACAGTTAAGCTTCTCAAAAATGCACCATTCCATGATCATCACGCCTGTTACTTAGGTCAAATGGGATGAAAATCTAAGAAGAAAAATTGACCTAAAACTCCTCCGGAATTAAGCGTACTATAATTTAAACAGATCTCAAAGCAGTCCCTGTTTTCGCTCAACAGCTCGGATGATTATTGGGTGAAGCTTCGATACTAACGCCTTACTGTCCCACCAATGTGGAGCCATGTTTTGCTAAGGTGTGTAGTGTTAACCCCTAAGCCCCGATAGTGACAAGCATGCAGTTTCTCCTTACAATATTATTACTTGATTAAACATGTAGGTCATGAGACTAAAGGAAATGATCATCAAAGAGAACATGCCTTTATCCGCTTTTAAGCAAATTCTCCCAACTAGTACCATACGAAATATATGGAGAGCAATGAGGAGAACATAACTGCTGATGTTGGTGCTTAAAGGGTTAAACTTGGGTCAAATGAGATCGAGAATCGACGACACTTGAAACTCTTTGACAGCGGGCGACAGAGCGAAGAACAGCGATAGTACGACCTCCCAAGCAGATTCAGCCGAGTTTGACAATCGACTAGAGAATACAAGAGCTGTAGGCCAAACGAAAACGACAAAAATTGGCTTTATCAACTGAGTTGATCGGGTTAATTGGCCACCGTAAAGAACTTCAAAAGCTGACGTTGCGAGTGTTAGCCCTTGTGTTTCACTTACACACCGACGCAGCACCAGTTTCTTTAGAACCTAACCCCTTTATTCAAAGGAAAATGAAATCTTGAGGAATGTCGAAAATTTCGCTGTCGTTTGGTCTGAAACTCTCATGCGCTCTCGGCCACTCTCGTGCGCTTCCGGCGAACCCTCGTGCGCTTTCAGCCACTCGACGGAAGTTCATCCTCTTACCTTCGTTTGGTCTTCGTTGTATTCTCGAAAACTCTCTTGCGCTCTCAAGAGTTTGAACTCTCGCGGACTATCATCAACTTTTTATTCTCGTTCGGCCGGCCCGCGGATAAGTCAAAAAGCGAACTCTATTCAGATCTATTTGCATTGTATGCTTTATATCAAGCTATCAAGTCTCACCTCACGATCTGCCTTGTCCTGAAGTTTCCTCAGTCGACCCTTTAAGCCATCTATCTCATCTTCCAGCCCATCCATCTTGGCGGCAGCTTTCTCCCTTTCTGCTTGAAGCTGTTAGGACAAGTGAAAAACAAGAGTGAATAACGGTGATGCTATCTAATCCACTTTGCTGAAGAAATAAGACAAATAATTTAAAAAAATGCCAGCAGATTCTTTATTACGGATTGCACATGCACGATAGGAAATTGAGCAGTTCTTAGTGGAGGTTTTATTTTAACTAGTGCCAAGCCACTATAACCAACCAGATACAATAACTAGGAAGCCGATCCATAAGCAGCAACAATAATCAACAAGCTGCTAAAGCAGCCATAACCAACAACAACCAGCAAGCCGACCCTGCATGGCCCACTGCAGCTTAGAAGTCAATAACAAAAGAGCACTTAATGTAAAATACGAATAGTTACTTGTCTCTGGAGTTTGAAGTTATTTGCGTTCGGTGGCACTTGAAGGCCTGGATACCGAATATCCAAAAATCATTTTAGGAAAGCTGTTGCAGAACCCATCAACAAAATAGTTTCTCACGCAGTTACCTCGCAAAATTTTAAAACTTTTTTTAACACCTGAAATTTGAGCTACGGAATATACCCTACCCTTTCGTCAGCTTGTGCCCGAAGAGATTGCAGTCGTTTCCTCGCTCGCTCCAGTTCATTTTCGAGGGCTTTAACTTTAGCCTCCAGGGCTTGTCTTTGTCGCTCGTGTCTTTCATTCTGAAGAGAAAAACTTTTCACTTAGGAAACAATAGTACACTCCGATCTGTTGCTTACAAAATATTATCAGAAATCTTCCCAATGTCATCCAAAGAATTATATCATCTCAAATACCTGGAGGTCTTCGAAAGATTTCCGACGTGAAGGATGACGGGCAGAAAGAAAGAGAAGTTATTAAGTCAAGGGATGACTAACCGCTTCTTCGGATTGTGCCCGTGCTTCTCTCAGTTGGTCCATCATTTCTGCGAGTCTGTCTTCCAGTTCTTCGCGTCCGGCTTCAGCGGATTTAATTGCGTCTTTGAGCTATATGAAACACAAACAAAATATCATGACAACACGCGTACCCCAAGGTGTCGGCGGATCAAACTCTAGTGGCCTAAATAAAAGTTAATGCTAAAAATCCTTAGTCAGATACAAGGTTAAAAGAGTCACTTCTAGCGCTACTTTACGATGCGACAGTGCTTAATGGAATAATTTTCGATAGTGTCGGTACCACACTTTAGTCTCCTCACTGATGGCCTATAGTTGCTTAATTTAAATCGTTGCGTAAAAGAAACATATTTGGACAAAAATTCTTTAAACCAGGGCAGCATGTTACCCGTTCATTGTCAGCTTTAACTTTGCCAAGTTTGTCCTGTAAACGTTGCATATCATTCTCCATGTCTCTGATCTTGGCTTGAAGAGGAGCTTTGGCATTCGCCAGCTACGAAAAAACGATGTCCACAAATAGGTTAATGGCGCAAAGGCACGCTCTTTCATCATTTAATGGCATTTTATAAGTAGTTTGAAGTGGCTTCTCTGCGCTCTGTGATAGAGGATAACACAAATTTAAAAAAAAAAATTGAAAATGGAACGGGTGCTTTCTTGGTAAAAACACAATTTTGGGAGGAAGTCTGTGACAATTTGAAATTTTACGTTAACCCGAACCGTAGATGCGGGTTTATAAAGTATGACAAGGGCTTGACAAATCTCCTTCGATTCATCGAGTGGTTTGTATCAGATTACGTTAGCAAAATGCGGCGATTTTCTTCCTCTCTCACAACCGATATCCAACAAAATATTACGCATCATAACACCTATGATCTAAAATGGCTTTGGAACCGAACAAATAAACATTTTGTTGAGTGTCTTGGTACATTTATGCTCTTTCCCTACCTTGTCCTAGCCCTTTACTTATGGAATTGCCTGCCGACAAACTACTGAAAATGCTTGAACATTTTAATGATGAGCTGCTAAAACTTGCCTGATCCTGTAAGCCTTGCCTGGCCTTGTGAAGTTGATCTTTCAGCTGAGCTATTTGTTTCTCCAGTCCGTTCATCTCCGCCGCATGCTCTGCCTTCTCTTTTTCAAGCTTGAAAACAAATGCAACATTTTACTACATTCTGCAGCTTACACTGTTAAGACGAAGGTCTGAACAGGTTACTAACAAAACAAAAGCATAAATTAAGATTTTGGTATTTGTATTTGCTACGTAACGACTTAATCGTGCTCATCTTTAACAGTTACCATTTGAGTGATCACAGCAATTGTAACTAGACAACTTAAGAAATCAGGATTGTGGGGACACTAAATAAAATGCCAGAAATAAATCGCGTTAGACTAAAATCTCAATCAGAGGGTGGAGAAAGGGGAAGTAGTATGGAAAAATAAATATTGGCAAAGTTCTGTTGTACTGGTCTTGAAAGTATCTATCTTTCTGCCCAACACAGTTTTAAGAAGTGGTCTTTCTAATTTAAGGTCACACTAAAAGAGGGAGGTCTTATGGCAGCAGAAGATCTTTTGTGGTACAGATCGACTAAGAATACAAATAGGTGTTTCTCGATACATAGCTCCTTGACATAAAAAACATATGTGCTCCTTTTAAGGCAAAACCTTTTCTCTTCACTAAGCACTGGAAACAGCACTGACTTTTAATTCTCTGCAACGTCAGGTGGCGTTTAGCGTGCAAAATGGTCCTTTTATTCTAACAAGATTACACACGTTCTCCTTATTCCAAGGATAACTCAATTTCCGCCGTACAAGACAAGAGAAAACCCCTGCGAAAAGCATTTCAAAATTTTCGTGTTTCTATTCACATACCTCATCTTCCAACCCTTCTTGTCGTCCCAGCTTATCTTTGAGTTTCTTTAGTTCATCTGTCATCTTCTTTAGTTTAGCATCCCTATCTTCTTTATCTCCAGCAAGCTTGAAAGGCAAAAGAAGACACAACGGTTAGATTTCGATAAGATGAAGTGCACTTTCAATGCCACAGCCAATGCTTAAAGCAAAACCCAGTCAAAACTGATAAAAATGTGAACGGAATTTTCTCTTAAGTTAGCCATGAAATCCCAGTTACATCACAAGCAATCTAATGACCTGAGTGGTATATGTAAAGCGCGTTCCGATGAAAATTGACCTAAATTTAATTCCTGTGATCCGAGTTTTTCTCACCTGTGTCGCTCTGTCTTTTGCTTGTCTCAACGCTCTTTCAGCATCTTGCAGTCTGGCTTGCAAACCTTCAACTTCACCATCAGGCTGTCCGAAAATAAAGGCACAAACAATTGGCGCTGAGCTAAAAAGGGGCTACATCATCAGAATATTGTCCGTTTTTGGGTGAAAACTGTCCGGAAATTAAAACAAGTGCCTTTTGTCATGCTAGAATACCAAGAGTAAGAGACGAAGTGCTTTTTTAGTTTTATTTTTTTCAAACTGAGAGGGACCAAACTATAGTCATTTCTACCGCAGTTGCTACAAGTTGTTGCAAATTTCATTCCATTTTCATTCCAGCCATTTATAATTAAGTGAAATATATTACAGTTTCAGACGGAAAACTACTGAGTAATGTAAGACAAAACTGGATTTCAACTGAACACAAAGCAATAGCAATCCCCCACCTTATGAAATGTTGATACATGTTAAAGCGGCCGAATGAGTCTCTGGCTGGATAGTGCGAACAAAAATAGGATTCGTCCTAAACACGAGTGGATGAAGAGCGGCAGAGTGGCTCTTCATCCACTGTTTCCAGACTGAACTGGATTTCAGAAATGTGAGTTTTTGTATTAATTTTAGTTTATATAATTTCAATGGGTAATTAATTTGTAGTTTTGTAGTAAACAGTAAGCAGTTTTTTTTGTAGGATCCGTAATAATAATAATCCAGGCTACGCAAGATGTGTTTGACGTTTCACTGTTCCAGTGTGGAGAGGTAAAATCTTTAACATGCAAAGCACCACGAAAGCGCTTTGCTTTGGGTGAAGCGAAAAATCTCCTTAGTATGGATGAAACATTTTTGACCGTAAAACATTCCACCGTGCATTAAACAACACTGACTCAGTTTCCTGAGAACCGAAAATTTTCCAGTATGTTTCGTGTGAAAGTTTGTCTAGCTGTTTAATGAACAAACATCCAAGAAGCAAGTTACAAACCCTTTTACGTCGTTCTCTATCCAAATCTCTCATCAGGTCGATGTATTTTTGATGGAGATCAGCTAAAGCCTGTCCCAATTCATCCCGGTCGTCAAGAGGTTCGCGGACAGCACTTCGTCTTCTGTTGATGTCGCCTTTCAGCCCGTCTAACCTCTCCAATACTTCTTCCTTGTCCAACAAGTTTTCTAGATTACCGAGTTCATCTTCTGCGTCTTTCAGCCGCTGAGCGAGAGAAGCATTGTCTGCCTAAAAACACACAGCACAACAGAATCTCGTTATCTCGCGCAAACACCAAAAGA
Source organism: Siderastrea siderea (assembly GCA_964030785.1). NCBI lineage: Eukaryota > Metazoa > Cnidaria > Anthozoa > Scleractinia > Rhizangiidae > Siderastrea > Siderastrea siderea. Next base: position 4,303,374 of record OZ034966.1, on the reverse strand, counting down.
AAACAACTAACGATTTTATTAGAATAATAAATAGAGAACAGAGAAGGATAATAAATTCTGAGCTCAGAATGTACCGTAATTAAGAAAGCTGTTAACGAAAGATGCTAATATCTTCATTATTGATGTGACGAGCGTGGGACAAGGAAAAAACCTGAGTCCCGACGGGAATGGAACTTCTAACTTCCCATACACCGGTCGGATCCTCTAAACGCTGAGCTAACGGGAGACTGATGGCGAGCGAGGTCATGTTTACTAGGTTGATGATGACACGCACCCTGCATACTACTTGGATAAGATTAATGTCGATGACGTCTTGTGTGACGATAAACAAGGAAAGATGATAACCAACGAAAATGAGTTTTTTTCAGTAAAACTCGACAAAAACCACGGGACCCAAAAAACTGACGGACAACTTGTGGTCGCCATGATGGAGCAGGCATGCTTACCGTTAAAGCATTGACCTGAGCAGCCAGGTCTTTAACTTCTCTGTCTTTATCTCCTACATTCCTGGCAGCTTGTAAAGCTCTGTCAACTTTATCTTGTTCTTTCTTTAACCTCTCATCTGCAGCTCTCCGATCATTCTTTAACAAAAACGGCAACAGTATTTGTAATGCGGTAGATGGAATTTGAGATGCTTTCAACCCAGGAGTCAGTAGCTGGTCTAGTGTGATCGTCGGGGTTAAAAGACTCGAAAGTTTCGATAACTATTCGGGCCGGCAGCTCTATTTTAAGATCAGAATCTATAGAAGGTTGGCGTAGTTTTTAACCCGCATATCAGTCTGACTTGTTTAATCAACTTCGAATTTTATTGCTCAGCTTTGAAAACCAACAAGATTTGATTCCGTAATGTAAACATCGCGCTCATAAAATAGCTTTCCGGGCCCGAAAAGTTATGGGGACTTTCGAGAAACGGGCCCCAGGAGTCTCAGTAGCTCGTCTAGTGTGATCGTCGGGGTAGGAGTAGTCCTTAAAAATTCTTGTTTAGTAAATGGGCTTGCAAGTTCACTAATGTCGACTTACATGTACACTTTGTTCCTCGTTCGGAAAGCTTAGTTTTCAGAAAAGAATTCTACGTCATCTTTCATCGTACAAGAAATACTCCTAAAACAACCAGAGGATGATAACAAGTCATTTCCTTAAAAGGAAAACAACCATAATCATAGCCACTAACCATAATCAGCAATTTTTTCAAGACACAATGGGAGAAATTGTTCCGGTTGCAATCCATTTCCATACTATCCAACCGCCGGCATCCAAACAAAATTGTTTACAGTTTCAGAAAACTAGCAGAGTAATTCTAGACAAAACTGTGCCACTATTTCTGGTTTCCTTTGATTCCAACGTGCCTTTAGGTTTACTTTTAACTCTTTAAGCCCTAATGGCGACGAAAATGAAATTTCTCTTTACATTATCACTACTTGTTCAAGCATTCAAGTGATGAGAATAAAGAAGTGAACACCACGGATAAGATGTCTTGATATTTTGACAAATTCTCCTTACTAGTTCCATAAGAAATGTATGGAGAACAGTAAGGAGAATATGCATTTTTATATCAGGGCTTAAAGGGTTTATAATCTATTGGCACTGCCTTCGCGCAGTAAATGTGTCGCACCTGGAGTTGTTGTTTTAGTTTATTAACTGCGTTCTGCAGCCTTGCTACTTCAGCCTCAGCTTGCTGTAGTCTGTTCTTTGCATCTGCTAATGTTGGCTCCAGGGCTGTCCCCTGAGCGGCTTGACCCTCAAGATCCGACAAACGGCGCCGCAATGCTTCACTGTTTCTTCTTTCTCGCTCCAAAGCATCTTCATTCACTGAAAAAGGAAACAATGCCTAAACGTCGAGGAAAACACGAAGCTATTCGAATCAACGACACGTTCGAGTTATCCACGTTAAAATAATTGCACCGTGTTATTGAGATGAATTAAGTGCGAAATAACATTTTACTTCCGGGTTAGCGCGTACGGCATGTAATCACGAAGCCAGCAAAGCAACACTTTAATACGTACAAGTGCATGTTATCATGCGAAACAATGGAGACAATGTTGTGGAAAAACACAACATAGAGGAAATTGTCTGTCACCAGAGACGAAATTCTCTGGTAGAAAGGAAAGACCTGCAGGTAACAGGACAACAAACCGCTTCCAAACATTGGATATGAGGTGACAAAAACTAGAATCAACGAGGTATGATCTTCGATTGCTTCGCAAATTCCCTTGTCACTAAAGACGCCTAGACAACGCGCAATCTGTCTTTTCTTTCCACGTGATAGTCCAGCCCGTTTAGAGTCTGTGCGAGTGAAATTTCACGCGTGTTTCGCTTGAATATCCGTGAGAGTCACGAGAGCTGCTAGTCGTCTAAGTCAAACGGCCAAGGTAACAACTCAGGGTAACGACAGCCGACTTACTTTTCAGTTGTTGCTGTAACTTGGCGATGTTGTCCTTTAGTTGTTTGTTGTTAGCTGTTTGTGCTTGCATGTCTTTAAGCCGCTGGCCTAAAGCATCTTTTTCATGTTGAAGCTGGTTGATTTGTCTCGCTTGCTGGGCCACTTGCTGCTTCATGGAGTTTAAGTTATCATTCAAGTCATCAATGATGTTCTTCAGTTCTTCTTTTAGCTTGTCCTGGTCGCTGTTTGCTTTTCCTAGGAGGATAAATTGCAGGTATATTTATAAAAAACTATCATTGCAAACAAATATTCCACGCATTGACGCTAGACAGAAGAAGGGTATTTACGATATATACGAGGAAATACAAGCACAAGACCGTAAAGTCCTCTAGTTTTCAGTTTGGGTTATTGGATCACATTTGTGTTAGCTTTCCTGAGCAGATTCTGAGGCTGAATATTTATATTATGGGGGAATGCCATCTTATTCCATGAATTTGAGAACTGTTTTTGACTTTACGAAAATCGTAGCTGTACATTATTAAAAACCAAAACGACAGTTCTTCTATTGTCGAAAACAAAAGCAGTAGTTTTTCTATGCTGCAAAGGTGAGAGATGACATTTTGCAAAAGAAAAGTCGTTTTTGTTTTAAATTTTTTATTTTATTTCATCACAGTATCTCGGTCGACTAAGGACTTCCGATTGGTAGACGACTTGTTCACACTTTACAATATAACGTTATACGCTTCGACTCAAGTAACCATAACACGAAACAGGAGAACAACCTACGTTTGTGTCTGAACTCAGTTTCTCGCAAACAAAACAAAATAAATTAATTAACAATCCCAGCCCTGTTTGAAAATTGAACCCGCGTTATTTGGCAGAGGCGTTGCTAAGTAACATCATGTTACTCGGTGAGGTATCTCGAATGCACTTTGCTGACGTCAAACGGTAGGAGTAGACTGAAACGAAACCAGCATGACCCTGTAGTTTCTGTAACTTTTGTTCGTTGCGAATGCCAACTTTTTCTATGTACCAAGAGAGAGTACGAAAGATACTGAAGAGGGCTATATTTACTCATTGCAGCTAACTGTGCTTCTAATTCCTTGACAGTAACGATCTCCTCCTTAAGTCTTTCCCTCGCTCTGTCGTGATCCTGTTTTAGTTTGCCATATTCATCTTGTAACTCATGCAGCTCCTGTTCCTTAGCTGCCAGACGAGCTTGAAGATGTGACTACGAGAAAAATAAAACGTGATAGCTTACTGAGGAGAGATGAGAGATCCTGCTGTATAGCACTCGCAGGGTTGTCCGTCGTCTCTCTTAGGAAATGCGCATTTTGTAGCACTACGGTGCTCATTTTAAAAATGTCTACAATTGTACCTATCCCGGACCTTTTAGTGTCGAGAGATTTATGGTAATACTTTCGAAGTCTTCCACAAGTGGAACAAGCTCAATCCAGCTAACTTTATCACCAATGAAAATTATGAGAATATGCAATGCGGTACGTTAATGGTTTGTCCTGGTACCCAAAAATTAAATCAAATTTCTGGCGCTACAATTGTGAAGCTAGCAGTCTGGAGTATCTAATTGACGAGATCAATACAGTATTTAACAAACAGGTTCCATTTCGTCCCTTATACATGTCACGTAGGAACGTACATAGGCGGGGTCATTTGGAGGAGTGTTCATCACGGCCTGTCTGAGTTTCTCGGCCTCTGCTTCTCGCTGCCTCATGTCATTCGCTATGTCTTTCATTCTCTTCTCCAACTCGTTTGCGACATCTTGGAGTTTTCTGATCTGAAGTCAAATAAAAGAAATCAGTGACATAACAAATGTTAGGATAGCTAGATTTAGGATTCATGTACTCACATAGTTCTTCTTATCTGCAATTGCTTCAACGAGTTTCCTTTCTTCTTCCCCCAAAAGATGAGCCTACAAAAATCAAAGGAATAAAACACGTCACGTCTACTTCATGCGAAGTGATACAAAAATGACACGAAACTACTGAACATTCCCTTCTTATCCACGTAAAAGCTTAGCTAATGCGACTAAAATGAGGACGAGGCTTTGACTTATACCTATCTGTATGAGCACTTCTTGTCTTAGATATCAGACACACTCGTAGAAATGGATCAATTCATGTCTTTCGTAAAACGTAACTTCATTCCTCTGGCACAATCATTCTGGCAAATTTACTACCTCTTAAAGTAAACTACTGTACATGAATGTACATGAATACTAACTCACGTATTTCCTAACGCATGTGGTAGCAGTGAAAAATTGTACCTGGTCATTAATAGCTTGTTGGATTCTCGCCAGTTTATCTCCAGCATCTTGCAACTGAGCTTTTCTTCTGTTTAACTGGTCAGTTAGCTGGGCTAGAACCTCCTCAGCTGCAAAAGAATTCATACAGCTTCATCAATGAACAAAAATGTAGACATCTGATAAGCGGCCAGAAATTCAGCGCATGTGATTATTGAACATCACCCAACAGTTAGTTGCCGACGAGATAGCCTGCACGCAGACCTCTCCAGGGGTCCGTTTCTCGAAAGCCCCGAAAACGTTTCGAACCTGAATAGCCATTTGTAAAACATATGAACCACTCATTCTACAAAGCTGTTATTTTAACATGCCTTTACTGAAGATAAGAAATGTTACACTAATTGTAAAGTTTCATGCTTAAAAACGTCTTTGTTTTCAAGATATATAGTGAATTATCGTGACCGAGATCGGCACGAAACGTTTCGGGGCTTTTGAGAAACGCACGCCTGTTTCCTCTGCTTCTTGGGAAGCAAAGGAAATATCATTTACCTAGGCTATATTAGGCTATTTCATAGTTACAATTCATTCGCATATTAGGTTATTCGTATTCTTGTTTTTATTCACCTTTAAGGGTATTTATATTCATATTTATTTATTGACCATTTTTGTAAGTACTACTGAAAAGTCCTGTAATGGGATGAAGTATAATAAAGTGCATGTATATGTATGTATGAAATAGGAGACGTTTACACGCAGGCTATCGACGAGAGAGCCAAATGATGCGAATTTGCTGACTTTTTTCAAACAGACCCGCTAGGTAACTTGAACCAAATAAAGGATAGTTCAATGTAAATAGCAACAATTCATCTAACTTTGATCAAATACTTTGACTGCAACCTTATTTTTATTGCAGAGTTTGAGTCTAAACGGAGGATACTAGGCTAAATTAAAGAAGTAGGCGTGTCTTTGCCACGAGGTGAAAAATTCTAGACTTTCCAACGACGCAAGTCTTGACATATCTGAACAAGGGTTTTGTTTTACTTAAGTAATAACGAAGAAAGCCACGCTTTTCTCCGAGAAAAAAAGTAACCTAAGTTGGTTAAGAATGAACTTGCAGTTAATTGCTGGCAACATACCTTCTTCAATCGCCCTCTCTTTGTCTTGCAGATCAAGGATAAGCGAGTCATGTAATTCCTGTTGAACCTGTTTGTTCTGTGCATCATATTTATCACTCGGTCTTGAACCCAGCGTCATCATTTGTGCACGCTGTTCACCGCCACCAATGTTGGATTTCCTGGCAAATTTGTTTGGTTTGAACCTGGCCTTTCCAATGTAAGGACTTTCATCTTCCTCACCATCTCCAAACTATTAAAACAAAAAACCAATACATTTTTTTGGTTTATTTATTACTCAATAAGCAGCAATTACAATGTTACACAAAATGGTTAATCGTGCTAAACAGTAAAAATTACAATACGCAGTAAACTTCGTGTTAAGAACTGTAAGAAAGGATAACATAAAATTTTACGTGGCATCAAGAAAAAAGGAGGACGAAATACAAAATTATTTGCATAAAATTCTTTCACTTTCTGTTGAAACTATACCGGGTTTTGTTTTCGAGGGCAATTTGTTGAAGGATCTCTAACCTATTCTTAAGGAAGACAGGGACGCCGTCAAAGAGTACAACATCCGAACCCTAAATACCACAAAAGAGAAATCCTTTAAGGACCCAGTCCATGTATGAAAAAGAGAACTTTGAGATAAGAATGAACAAGGTCCCTTTAGTACAATTTCCTAAACCTTTGAAGACAAATCAGAACTGTATAATTTTAAAGCAGAACAACCCGGATCATGGACAACTATTCTATAGCTTCGATGACCTCAGTATTGAAAAGTTTCAACTCTTAATTCATTCTTTAACCTTCACCATGACTCTTCAGGTGAATTCGTTGATGAGACAAGGTTTCTCATCCTGTGCAAACTTACAAAAACACATACAAACTCTGAAGGTAAACGAAAAAATGTTTGACATAGCCGATAATCGAGATAGCAAGACGGGTGTCAAGTTTGAATTCGTGTTTTTTTTTCTTTCTTTTTTTTGTTTTTGTTTTTACACCAAACTGAACTACTTTATTGATTATTGGTACTTGAGACAGCGGAGGATTCGACATAACCAAGTTCAAGATAGGCAACAGTAAATGACTGACAAAAACAAAATAAACAAATCCCACAAAAACAGGTTTCAATTACATTCCAGATAGCGAAGGATTCTACATTATAGATTGCTGGGGTGGAAGAAAGCGCACTTTTGTGGCAAATTTGTGGCTTCTTGTCCACCTTGATGTTAGCAAAATTCACTGGTTTGTCTGCATTTTATCTCACGTCTTTGCACAGATTTCTGAAGGATGCTTCACCGTGTGCACAGTCATAAAACTCTACCCTAAGAGATGGACCTACCTCCAATCCATCAGGTGGAGGCAACATTCCAAGGTGTTCAAACTTCGCATCCAGTTTGTAAAATGCAAGTTCCTGCTCCAACTTAAACTGCTTCTCACACGCTTTGGAAAGTTCTGCTGTCTTACTTGCTAACTAAAAACAGATATCAAATTTCTTTCCAAAAAAAAAGAGTTATGATAACATTATATTTTATGCTGGGAGCTTTTCTCACAAGACTGACGAGACAATACCAGTAGAGTAGCTGGCTCTACAGGTTAACTCTAGAGCTATTTTACACACAATTATGCAAGCACCTGTAATTCTGATGTTGGTTTCCTTAAAGTAACAATTATTTCATTGAAAAGTTTTATTTATTTCATTTACCAATTGAAAGTTAAAGTACATTACGTTTCTTACTCATTGGCCAAAAAAATTACCTTGGACTACTGACGACAAATACAGACATCTACGAGACCATGTCCAATTAACCAGCAAACACAACAAATCAAAACCGCGTATTCTCCTACTGAAAGGGCAACATATTGTTTAACTAAGTCATTATTAATTTTTCTGTGCAGACAAAATATTGTGCACAAGATACTGACAATTTTATTTATCTCAAAAATGACACAGATATGGGCAAATTTTGATCAGTCATTGACCGACGACTAACTGATATTTGGAGCTCTGTTATATTTGAGTATGAGAATTTGCCCAATGTTAATGTACTTTATTAGCGACAAATTATTACACTCTAAACACTCTTGATTTATTTTTTACCAGCTCTTCTTTGGCCTCCAGCTGTCTGTTAAGTTCTTTAATCTTCTGTGTCTGTTCCAAGCTTTGTGCTTGTAGTTCAGAATGAAGCTTTTTCATCTGCTGCGACTCTTCAAGAGATTTCCGTTTCTCCTCCTGTAATACGTCATAGTCTTTTTTCTGGCGAAATATTTCTCCCTCCAATCTCCGCACTTCCTCTGTGTTCACAGGAATGTTATCAACAAGGATCAGATGAATTTGAAATAAAATAAATTTAAATTTAATGTACACAGTAGAATGATTAGAAATGAGTGACTGTTTTATGCAAAAAAAAAGGACCTCACAGGAAAACATTGTCATGAGCACTTTTTATGGTTATATTTGCACATATCCAAGTAAGCAATAATGCTCTCATTCAGATTGTGCAATGTAAGTGACTAAGTAACAATTCAATATTTGGAAACCAGTAGAAAATAGAAAGAGTTAACCTAGCTGACCTTTGGAGGGTCTAAGGAGGTACATGTTTGTGTAATAATGCCTAAAGTCGATTATCCTTCTCCAAGAAGTGTTTCTGTGAGTCACTTGATAGTTTTTCAACCATTTGCAGACCTATTTTTAGAAAGACTGCCCTATTCCAGGTTCTGAGATAGTTGGGAAAATTTGCCGTTCATACAAATCTGAGAGCCTGAAACAGGCCATCTGTTAAAAATTAAAGAAAGGGTGTAAATGATCTTCTGCATTTTATGACTTGAAACAGATCCATGGTGACAAACCTCTGTTTAAGATTAAATCTTAGAATAGGGACTAAAAAAAGCAGCATTGTAAATTGTACAACATAATCAGCCATTTACCTTGAGCAAACCTTTCATCAGCTGTCTGCCTCTCATCCTCAGTAACCTGTTTGCCATCCAAACATTTCAGTGATCTCAGCTGAAAGATGACAAACTGTCGACTATGCTCCATGCTGGCCATGGGATTGCCCTCCATAGAGAAATCACTCAGATCTTGCTGAGGTCTAAGTTTTGTCACCTCAATCAGCTGAGAAGATACATGAATACAGTCAGGCATTTTTATTACTACCAGAAATCACTAAACAAATTAGTGTACATTGTATTTCAAATATAGGATGTAAAAGTCTAATAATGTACAACTTATAAGCAGCCCTTATCCATTGGTGGCCCCCTTCTCTCATCAAATTCTCATATGAATCAATCCTCAGCTAAACACTGTATTTAAAATGTTTTTCTGACTAACTGAGCATCTGCTGTAAGCGACCAGTCCTCTTCTGTTCTCAAGGGTGCGGGGTAGCTTACCAGGGATTTGGGGGGGGGGGGGGGCGACGGGGGACAGGGGGTTCAAATATGTCTTCCTGCTTTCAGTCATAACCCTTTTATCCTATTTCCGCCCCTTTTTGGATGGCTCCTGCCTCTTTGCACCTTTACCATTACAAATGGTGTGTATTTTTTGCATTTTTTTTCCTGTTTCTCCCACTTCCCACCTCCCATACACATCACATCCCTCCTTTTTTGCCGGGTTCCCATCCCCCTGTCAGCCCCCTATCCCCAGATTTATTTAACACATTAAAAGTGATGGTGCGATGCTGTCAGTGACAAAATAGACTACTGCACAGCTGAACAACGTCTTTAGTTTAGCAACTGCCATGCAGAACTTGGAGTTACTGTTTGTGGGACATGGTGACGTCATAATGAACTGAATACAATCAGCCTATACTGATTGTACCAGTACTCAAGTGGTATCACATACAAGCCTAGTTAAGTAATCTAACTCACCACATTAGTCCCAAGGTTGTACCTAAGCAGTTAGAGTTAATCTAACAGGTGTACATGTGTACTCAGCATCTATATGACTTGTCTTCCATTAGGGGCTTGTTACAAACTGAATACATACTTTTCAAATCTAACAGTATATAGGTGGGTTAGGGCCTCAAGCTATTAATCCTCATTATTACTTACACTTGCAAGTCTGTTGTGTGCAATGTGAAAACTCTGGAGCTCTCTGAGTTTCTTGAACAAGGGAGCAGGGAGATTTTCAATCATGTTTCCATTGAGATTCAACACTGTTAGGTGAACAAGAAAATCCAGGCCTTCTATCTTTGAGATGCAGTTATTAGCCAAGTGAAGTTCTCTTAGTTGTGTCAAATGGTCCAGTTTTTCTATCTTCTCAATCATGTGATTATTCAAGTTAAGCTGAAGAAGCTTTCTCATATTCTCCAGATTTTCAATATACTGCAATAAAACACAAGTCAGCATATTTAGAAAAGGGCAAATTTGTATTTGTATATAGCAGTATAATTAACCTTTTCAGCCCCGATACTTACAGCACCTAATTTGTCCTTACAGTATCACTACTGGTCAAACTTGCTGCAGGTCACGAGAAATGAAAGGAAGTGCTAAGTGTCACCGAAAAATTCTATGACACAACATACAGGGAATCACCAAACCAGCTATCCCTTGCCTTGCCCATTGTGGAGGTGTCAAGCGTATTCCTGGCCTAATCTGTGAGGAGACTCGTGGTGTTCTCAAAGTTTTCCTTGAGAATGTCATCCATGATGCTGTGACCTACACCAAGAATGCCAAGCGAAACACCATTACCGCCATGGATGTGGTGTATGCTCTCAAATGCCAAGGACGTACTCTGACGGATTTGCTGGGTAAAGCATTCCACTGTAGCTACGGTCTACAAAATGCCTTGTCGTTTAAGCAAATTCTCCCAACTAGTACCATACAAAATATTTGGTGAACAGTGAGAAGAAAACGTACTAGTATGTTGATATTTTAAAGTGTTAAAGGGACTGGGGACCCAGTGGCTACAGCATAATTATCAGGCTTTTAACCAAAAGTTCAGAAGCATTACAGTCAAATCTCAACTTTCCAGACTTGGAGCAACCATGAAAAAATAGTCCAGGTACATGAAACAAAGAGTCTGGATGACCGAAAGAATGATATTATTTTCTTGAGATAACTTGAAACTGAACACATCATCAAACAAGACCTACGTTAGTTTTTGTGCCTAGTGCTCGTAGAGCCCAAGGCACCATGTTATCGTGCACACGTGTGTGTCCGTAATTCGGGTTTTTCCCGTATACTTCGCCAACAACCCGAGACCCCTTTCGAGCAATGTTCGTTTGTTTTTCGTATCCCGAGAAGACATGACGTAGATGCGTACTTTTTGCTACGATCGCTCCGTGTGCTCACATTGCGCGTTTGTTCAACGACCTTGGTAAGTTTTCTATGTTTAAGATAAATTTATCTTACTTTCCATCTAGAGCCAGGCTCAACTTTCGGTGGATTTTCAAAGAATTTGATCTTAAAAGCAACATGAAGGGATTTTTTGAGAATTTTCTTGCTTTATCGGTAAAGAAACTGAAGAAAGTGTTGATGATTCTTTCCTCGATCACTGGCCGTGGACGAGCGTTTCTTGCCGAATCTTGTCATTATATGCCTTGTTTAGCGATCAGAAGATGGAATTTCCATGCAAAAGTAGCAAATCCGAAGGTAAACGGCCAAAAGGTCTACCACGACGATCGTAGTACGCTCGTTGGCGAGTGCTATAAACTCTCTCGGGATGAAAATGCTAAAGCCTTGTGCAAACGTACTCGACTTTATAGACTATACAACAGTATACAACATCAAACTTGCATTTGCACACCATTTCAGGTGCCATATTATACACAACTCAACAAGTCTGACGCTGTATAGTGAAGTTTGAGTCTGGTCAAATATCTACTCGACAGCCATAAGACTCTTCTTACAAGTCTGATAGTTTATAGCATAATTACTATTAATAGAAAGTATCATTACATGTTTTTATTACTTAGTTCTTGTTCAATTATGAATTGTTACAGTTGATACTTATTTCACAATAAAGTTTCTTGTTGTTGTTGTATCATGTAGTCATTGCAGATGATACTATTTTTCATATCACTAGGCACATGTAGTCATAGACTGCCTATTTTTTTTTCTCTTTTTGAGGAAAATGCAAGAATTCACAGAAGGCTAAATTAAGCAATTGAACATGCTTGAATAGCTTCTCTAGTCATCTTTTCTGCTAGTTTTTTCAATCACTATTTCACTGGGGAAAACACAATAAACTGACAACGAAGGCTGTTTCAACGAATTACTTCAATAGATATTTTCCTCTCAAAGTTGTTGCAGCCTTCATTTGTAAATTAATGTTCATAAACAAATCAGGACCACAGAGAAAAGTCTGGAAAATCGAGGTCCGGATAATTGAGGTTTGACTCTAGTCTAAAAATTACCTTAGGAGCAATGGACATGGCCCCTTCAGCGATTTTTAGTGATATTGAACTTTTTATAAGTTGCTCTAATTATGGTAGATTAAAACTACTTCAGGTCTGTAGTGAAAAAGCACCCACTAGCACAACATTTTCAATTGAACATGCTTGAAAAAGCTTTTACAATGTCAGTACATTTTTACTGCAGTAATTCCGCAATGCCACACTCAAGAATACCGTAAACGATCGATTAAGTGCTGCGGCGCTTATTTAATTTTCCCTGTTAAAGGTGCGGCGCTTATTCGAGAGCGGCGCTTTTTTCAACTACGGGTAAAACACTGAGGGGAATATAGAGAGAATTAAGCAAGGCGCATACTAGGTATGCACAATTTAATACAAAATGCAAGAGAAAGGACAAATATGTACACCTTGAACTGTTACATGAACCATTAAAACTTTAGAACTCACGAGTTGGTCGTGGTCTTATTTCTCAAGCGATCTGGTTTTGATATCTCTTTATATCGAGCACCGTAACAAAGGTGGGGCATTTATTAATTTTGTAAATACCTAAATTAGCGCCGCAGCGCTTATTCGAGAGCGGCGCTTATTAAATTATTTTCGGTAAAGGTGCAGCGCTTATTCGAGAGCGGCGCTTTAAATCGATCATTTACGGTAAGCTCTGGGTTCAGAGGTTTAAAACCTTGTCTTTCACATGGACTTTGATGTGAATGGGTTATAGTTATCAGACAAAAGATGAGAAGGCTTCACGATGTATTATAATTAGCCGTGGGGAATCCCCTCTGCTAGATTTTTGCTTGACACGTTAATAAAGTCATTATTATACCTTAATTTTCTTGTTGAGTTCCTTTCCTAAAGTTATGTGCAGGGTTGTTATTTGTGCAACATTCTCCTCCTTGGTCAATCTCTTGATCAGGTTTTCTGTCAAATAAGCTACACCAGACTTGCGTGGACTTGTTATATCCCTTGTTGGAGCTTCATCTGAATCTGAGAAATTAAGCTTCTGGTATTAATAAATAAATATTAACTAGACATTTATTAAATAAAAAAATGATATAAATAAATGTAAATCAATTAATAAATTAACTAATTTTTAAAAATATGGTTCCAAGAGTCCAAATGAAAGGCATTGACTGTGACCTGTATGTGACAACATGAAGTCCTCAAACATCAGTAAACACTAGCTTCTCTGATCTGCAAATTGTTTAGAAACAATTGACATGCATTCATAATACATGCATATGGACTTAATGTTGGTGGAGGTAAGTCCAGAGATAATGTTAAAGCTGAAAATATGCACAATGAAAGGCTTATTACACTAGTCACAGTATGACAGGAAATGCATTTGCAGTTCTTTTAAAGTTCAGGTAACAAATTATCTATTAATTCGAGTACTAAACTAAGCAACGTATCATTCTCCTCTATGTCACCATTGTCTCCCATTCCATTTTGAGAAGCTTCTGTTAAGTACTTGGTAAGGCTTCCATCGCTCTCTGTAGACAAATCTTTCTTCCTTGGGGAAGGCAGTTTTCGAATTCTAGAAGACTTTGAAGGCGACGCCATGACGAAATAGACAAGCTGTACAAGCTCAAACGCTGTGCATAAACGCTAAAATATCCGGCTAGAACGTTATCAAGGAGGGAGCTGTCAAAATGCAACGGGTGGCATTTTGTTCATACCCGAAGGTTTATCACAGATTTGCATACAAGAAGACTGCGAACATAAAACATATACTTGTCTGCTGCAAATCAACCTAGTTCGGTCCTCCACAGAGCCACAGGCAACAAGATAAATATTCACTGGAGCACTGTAAACAAATGAGCATCGAACGAAGAAATGATCAACTGCATATTTTCAAAGGCGGGTTTTTATAAATTAGTGAAACGTCGCCGAAAATTCCAAGCACATTCGACGTAAAAACACATTCAGGACAAAATATTGTCACTGATCCCTTGTTTCATGAAAGATGTAGAAGCTATTAGACATAATTTCAAAGCAAATTACACCCAATATTTGTGAGTTTCGAAGCTTCGGTTTGGGTTGAGCCTGAGCAACCAACCAGCGGTCGACTATGTAAGTACGGTCGTAGAATAACGTCAAGGGTAGGGACGGGACGATAAAGGGAATTCGAATCTCCGTTTTTTGGCGGGAAACTCGAAAGGACCCGAAATGATTTTTAAAAAAAGAGAATTCTACTATAAAAAGAAGCGAGAACTGATCTGTGCTTTATTTAAATTTTAGTCCTCGATTCGTCATATCCGACATGTATACCTTGGCCCTGTTCTATTGATTATTTCACGGAGCTCGAAATGAAGGGATTCTGTATTAAAAATGACTGAAATGTGGGGTCAAATCCAAGGGAAATGGGACTTTTAAGGTGATTCCATCGAAAAAGAAGTTGTAATGAGAATTTGTTGAAACTTTGCACAGATACTAATTACACCTAGTACATTAAAAAAAATAAAATAAAAAGAGGGGGTCACCGTGTCTGATTTCAAGCTACGGGGCTGTAGTATATAGGTACTTTGCTATCTTTAGACAGCAATATTAAAAAAACCTATCCTTGTACTAGAGACACCCATTACTTCAACAAAGGTATAACTAGCAATGAAATATAAGCATTATTCTTATGATAGAAGTACAATGTTACAGTAAAACGTCTTAAAATTGCTGTAACAGTGAAACTAATTTGAAATAATAGGCAAATCGAGCGTCCGCACAGTTCCAGTGAAACGCCTAAAATCAGGCTGTACTAGTGAATCAACCGGAATATTTCAAAACTGAATAACGAAAAGTTCTTCAAATTTGAATATATCATGTAAAGTCGTATTTTGCTTAAATAAATGGAATAAAAAAGTGGGGTCACCGAGTTCGTTTAGGAGAAAACGACCATTTATTTCTCTGAACAGCTCAGCTTTCATAGAAAACCTATCAAGTTCCGAACGCGCACGCGCTCGTGCACGCGCTAATCACGCAAAAAATGATGCGCAGAAAGGATGCGCAATGCAATTGAATGGAATCACCTTAATAGTTCGAGTTAGAGGAAGAGTTCGAGTTACTGAGGTTCCACTGTATCTACGCTGGGCAATTTATCTTATCAACTCAGTTGATAAATCTAAATTGTTAAATAAGTTACGGCGGGATCACAGTTCAGGTACCGTTTTTCTGGCCTACGTGTACAAAAGCATTGCGAGGGCTGTTGAACTTGTTGATTTATTGGTTCTAGTTTGTTGGGCAATCTTTTTTCTGTTTTTTATACCGGTCAGTAGGTGCTGTCCGATGATAAAAGAGGAACAAGTTTTGGACAAACACCCTCACCATGCTTTTTTTCAACTTGAACAAAAAACATTTTCAACCTTAAAAAAATCATTTTAATTTTTTGCAAACAATTACATTTTATTCTGGGGCACAAGTACACGCTTTTGTGGGCTTAATTTTCTCCGTTCGCAAGAAAAGTGATTGCATGCAGGAGAGAATAAGCTGCTTTTAAAAACTTTCTGTGATTTTCCCATGTTTCTTTAATTAATTTTTCGTTACAAATAGCACTCAACGTCATTCGCTTTCGAAGGTCACGAAAATTATCTGATAAGCTTTTTCTCTTCCTCTTTTGTCAATTTTTACTTCGTAAGTTTGCACTGCGCTTTTGACACTTACATTTACTCGAATTTACACTATGAAAATGTTAATTTAAATTCAATTACAAATAGTGTGAACTTTTTTCTTGAAAAAGACAGGGTCTACTGGAATGTCCTTTAAATTGCTAAACTTAATCTATGCCTAAGATGATTAGTGCCTATTGTAAAAAGTTTTCCTTTTTTGCTTAGTTCCTCTATCTAAGCGTCGTCCTTTATGATTGTGACCTTGATGAACTTGATTCCAACCCTCTCGGTTTTATCAGTTTTATAGACTTCCAGGGTGAGTCCCTTGCTGAGCATTAGTCGGTTTCTGTAGGCAGCGGTCCTCACAAAGCCTCCGTCATGCGCAGTGTAGCAAGAGCCCCAACGCTCATTTAGCTTGAGGGTGAAGACAAACTCACCGGGGTAGAAAGAGTCGCTGGGCTTGGGAAGTATGGGTCCTTGTTTTATGGAGGATAAACTTGCACCAGAGATCCCCTCGGTTCCAAAGCATGGGGCAAAGCTGGCATAATTATCCTTATCCATAGTTTGAAAGCCGATAAACCTGGTACCGTCGGACACACCATATTTGATGTCACTGTCAGGTTTTGCTCCAATTCTGATGTCGTTTGCGACTGTGATCTTGATAGTCAGCGAACTGGATACTTTCAGATAGCCAGCAGCAATCATGGGAACTTTCAGAAGAGCGGCATGTTGTACTACGCCTGCATTGAATGTCAGTTGTTTGGCGGTTAGTGTACGAGAACTGTCAATGTAGGATGCATGCGTTTCCAGCCAGCCAGGAGTCATGGTCTGATGGTAAATCATTTTTCCCTAACAAGAAACGCGAGTGCAGAAAAAAAGTTACTCGAGTGCAAACTTAGTTCTAGTACAAGTGTACGCACTGATTACATTGAACATTTTCGAACTGATTTAATCCGAAGCTTTACGCCGCCAGTTCTGAGGATCAGATCTGAGTAATTTCCCAAGATTACGAAAGATATCTGACTAATACTTAACTGACATCATCCGGGGACATTCTGTAGTTAACCGAATTACCGAATGGTATGGTATGGTATGGTATGGTATGGTATGGTATGGTATGTTGCTGTTATGTTATGTTATGTTATGTTATGTTATGTTATTATCTGTTCTGTTCTGTTCTGTTTATATGTTGTGTTGTTCTGTTCTGTTTATATGGTATGGTATGGTATGGTATGGTATGGTATGGTATGGTATGGTATGTTGCTGTTATGTTATGTTATGTTATGTTGTGTTGTGTTGTGTTATGTTATGTTATGTTACGTTACGTTACGTTATGTTATGTTATGTTATGTTGCGTTATGTTTTATGTTATGTTATGATATAAATCTCATTCGACGGCAACAGATGGTTGGCGAAGTTTGCCAAAATTAAAATCGCCTGAAAATGATCAAGAACTTTTGAAAGCTAACAGAAGGGTTTCGAATCAAATCAACGATCTTGAATACCCCCCCCCCCCCCCAACGACAAAACCTGTTCAAATCACTAAATCTGGCTGTGTGGCTATGACTGATTATAAATATCTGAGCAATCAGAAAATTTTCATCATACCTTTGACAGATCAATGGGCGCAGTTTGAACCAACTATTTAAAAAGAAAAAAGGAAGCACAACGGTTAAGTATATATTCTAGCACGTACTGTTCGTATAGTTGGGGTGGGGTCAGGGCAAGTGGTCTGGTGGTTACAAATTCCAAAGCTGGCTTACGTACCCAAAGTATTCCGAGAATCACCAAAGTTCACCTCTCGAATGCTTCCGAAAATCTTCGAAAGATTCCGATTGAACAGTGTTCTTCGGTCGCCATTGGAACATACCCGAGGGTGCTTGTTGAAAAATGTTAGGATCGAATCTGGCGTCTACTGACTCTCGGAATCTATTACTGTTACACTACTTGATGTTCAAAAAAATAAAGAAAAATAGGAAACATTAAGTAAAAACCCATTTACTGATGAAAGTTCAAGAGCGATGGTCGCACATACCACGCAGTCCCGTCCTATCTTGTTTAAAAGAAACCCGGTGTGTTAATCGCCTTTTGATGAGCTGCCCAATGATTGTAAGCAAGCACACGATCACTGTTTTCCGAGACATTGTTCACATTAGACTAGTGCTTAAAGTTTTCGAGAAGACACTGTAGCCAGAGCTACACGCCCAAAACTTGTCGTATTAGTTGCAGGTGTCATAGTTTGTATATCGGTGTCATGATACTTTGTTTAGCTTCATAGAGAAAATTTCTTTGCTCTGCGTGAGTTTCTTATTCGTTTTTGTTAACCATTGAATAGGATGTGATTTAAGATAGCGGCAAATAGGATAAAGAAATAATAAAAGCCGCAACTTGAAAGAAAACATAACCTTGAAGGTGTAACTTACAGTGCAAAGCAAAGCCACGTGGCAGAGCGCTCCAACAACGGAAGCGATCCAAGTAAACGCCATTCTAGTCTGAAAGCGATGTATTACAACGTGATCTACCGTATGGCATGAAAGCTGGATACTAAAGTGTTTTCTGCGTGCACTTTATTTTTGTAAGAGAATAAATTTGTTATCTTTATATATATATATTGTTCGTGAGACGGTAGATATCTCCTCATCTCCTCATAAGATAGGCCAAGCACGTAACAGTGAAAAACACTCTAGCTTTAGAGAAAGTGGGTGTGTGTACGTGTGTGTATGTGTTAGGAGGTGCGAAGAGGAGGAGTTTACTGCTCGGTTTTTCAAACACTGGCCCAAAAAATACAGCTTACTAAAAATGCAGGTTGTTCACCTTAGCCACATATCGATGAATCAGGATGTTTATAATCTACGCGTGATTATTTAATCAATTCTATCAAGTAGAGAAGTGGGCCTTTCAGACATTTTAAAATTTGTGGATAGAGTGATCTGTCATACATATACACGGACCGCTATATTAGACTCTGAAAAAAAATGTCGCAGTAATGGCGTTGCTATCCGATACGTATCCATGACAAGTGGCTCTCAAGTTCTAGGCTCAAAACTTCACTTCACTTCTTCACTTCTGTCATTCCATCAGTAAATGCTTTTTTAATACAAACCTTTATTGCCTGCAATGTCCAAGAACTTACTGACTTACACAAAATATGTGGCTTGTTAAATGCATGGCTGGTCACCTTAGCCACATATCGATGAATCAGGATGTTTATAATGCACGTGTGATTATTTAATCAATTCCGTTCAGTAGAGAAGTGGACCTTTCAGAGATTTTAACATTTGTGGATTGAATCGTCTGTCACATAAGGACAGCTATATTAGACTCTGAGAAAAAACTGTAGTGATGGCCTTGCTATCCGTAATGTATCCATGACTTCCAGGCAAAAAAATGTCAATTGTTTTCACTTCTGTCGTAAATTTATTATTACAAACCTCTTCCGGCAAGTCGCTGTTGCCTGCAATGTCGCATAAGCCCACCTCCTGACCCAACATATGTAGCTTGTTAAGTATACAGTTTGGTTACCTTAGCTACATATCGATTCGTGATTGCTTGATCAATTCTATTCAGTAGAGAAGTGGACCTTTCAGACATTTTAAAATTTGTGGATTGAACTGTCTGCCAAACAAGGACAGCTATATTACACTCTGAGAACAAACTGCGTTAATGACTTTATCGATCCGTACTGAATTTATTGATGCACAGATCTGTTAACTTTTTCGCTTCTGTCATTCTATAGGTTTCCTAGCCCAAACTGATTTTGGCAAGTCAATCACCTGCGGAGTCGCATCAATAATTAAAAAAAAAAGGAAAAGGAAAACGTCAGCAATGTTTTCGGGCCAATTTTACAAACTTTTGCAAAATTGAGTTGCGGTGGAGCTAAAGCATCTAGTTTTGCAACCCTCTTCCCCTCTCCAAGTTGTTACATCAGCGTTTTTTATTTATTTTGATTTTTTAGCCTTTTTGGGGGGATTCATTCCCAAGATATTATCTTGCCTCTTTTGCTTTCCTTTTTCTCTCCCTTTCTATTCTCTTTATCTTCTACCCTTTATCCCCTATCTATTCACTGGAAAACTTTTGGCCTCAGCCCTTCAAAAAACCTGGAAATGAAACATTGATCAACTACGTGGCTTGGCCTTATTTACCACCAATTTCGCACCCAAAATTGGACACGTTTTTCTGGAATAGCTCTGTTAGAATTTGGTCGATGTTCACAATGGACACACGCATGGATGGATCTGTCCTTGCTGTGTTAGCTGCTTATCAAAGCGGATCCAAGATGGCGTAATTGGCGTTTGTTCGAAAGCTTTGAAGTCATTCCGCACCGTGTGGACTCATCATTTCATATTGTGCACCTCAAAACATGGAAACTTTTAAAAATTATTGTACACTGTACTGTGATAGCTTTAATGCTCTGCAAGTTGTGAAGCTAGCGGAGGGGGTTGAAATTCCCTGGTCACACAAGTCTAAGCAAAGCTCTGGCAAAGCAAAACCTCAGTCTCCGTTCTCCATGTTCAGCACATGCTGTTCTGTTGCATGAGAAAGAGTCAACAGATTCGAACTGTCTGTTTTTTTTTTCCGAATGGTTATATTGGCGCACGCATAAAAAAACTCTCAAGTTCTCACTGAACATTTGCGCCACACAGTTGATTCTACTTTTGACTCTAATCTACCGCCACTTCTTTATAATTACTACCTGGAAGCGCGAAGCGCGAAATGTTTGCGATCACTGATTGAAAGGTTCCCAAAGAGGAAACTGTTTTGTTAGCTCTACCGACAACGAGCGTCCTTTGTTGGTAGAAACACTGACTAATTATTCTACTAACAACGGGAAAAGAGGTAGCCAAGGTTGATCATGGCATAATTTAGAATATACTACAGTTGGAGCGCCAGAAATTATGCTAAGTAAACGTAATAGTGCTATTTTACACCAACATGACAGTGGGCGCTTTCATTTTTGCTGTGATTTTGTCCTTTTTGGCAAAAGCCTGTAAAATATTAAATAATTTTACTGAACTTGAAAGGGACTGCTGTAACAGTATAATATAGTACTGTACTTTTGCCACGGTTACTCTGAAGCGATTGAGAGGTTTCATCAAAGCAGCTGGAAAAAGTAGGACCAGAGCCAACAAAATTATTCGGGTATTCTTAAACTACCTTGGGTTACGAGCTCAGAGGTCTTTTATTTGATGGTACACATTATCCTCACTGGATGAGAAACGACTTGCCGAAGTATGCAATAGCTTATCTGACGAACATGTCGATCATTCACATGCAAGAAGACAGGACCTGATATAAGACAAACACTAAGTGGGACTGTGTCAGTTATCGTTGGGCACTTTAGTGGAACATTTTTCTCGGCAGTTTAACCAGATATATTAAATATAATCAAATAACGATACAAAATATTAATTAGATCGTGCTAAAAAAATGAAAAGTTGGCGTTGAGGTTCAAAAACCGATGCAAAACAGGTGTTTTGCAAGAGACAGGGAAGTCTGAGGAGTAAAATTTATCCGCTCGTTCCCCAGAGGAGAGTAGTGATTAAGGATTTTGCGAAAAATGTTTCGTCTGGCGATAGACTACAAGCAGTCTCTCTTTCTGCTCAGGGATACTCGAGGAAAACGAACAAGCGAGTGAGCGCGAAATCACCCTCTGCATTGAAACGTGACGCGCGTGTCGAGCCGCTAATGGGTCACGTTTCAATGACGCGGGCGATTTTCGCGCCCCCTCGCTTGTTCGTATTCTTCGACTATCCCTGAGCGGAAAGAGAGACTGCTCGTAGTCTAGTCTGGTGCCCCTGATTTATACAAAAGCAGTGAGACAAACTGACCTTTAGTGAAAACAGATTTAGTTCGCTGAGTTTTTATTCATCTCATTTTGTTAAAAACAAAATGCAAAGCGCAGTTAAAATGAATTTAGCTGTGACTGGATAAGCTGAATTTGTTGACAATATGGTGAACTCTGTTGTCCTGTGAATTATCACCTGCAATAAACTTCAGACTTGACTCATGTCCCTCACAGTTCGTAAAATGCCTGTAGATAAGGTGTTTTACTGTTAAACAACTGAATTATGATGCAATCCTCTGAATCCTCTGAAAAGTCTTTTCTCTTATTTCTTCTTTTTTGCACGCTTGCCTTCACCTGAAAAATAAAAAGTTAAATTAAGTTAAAAATTGAGCTGTGTAAGTTTGCAACAGAATTTTAGCACTGAGCTAACTATAATGTTGTGGGGGGGGGGGGGGGGGGTGCGGTGGATTAGCGGTTAGCGAGTTGGACTTCAGACCCGAAGGTCAGTGATTCGAGGCCCAGTCCTTACCATGATGTTGTTTCCTTTGACAAGGAATATTACCCTACTTTGTCTCTCTTCACTCAGATGTATATAATGGGTACTGGGTAACCCTGCAATGAACTAGCATCCTATCCAGGGGTCCATTTCTTGAGCATCCCGGTAACTTTTTGGGCCCGGAGCCAATATTTTAAAATCAAATTTTATAGTATGGTGATTTAGCTTTTAGCCCGCAAACCAGCTTGACTTGTTTCGTCAAGATAAATTTTAGTGCTTAGCTTTACAAACCTACAAAATTTTGAGTCTTCGAGGAAAATCTTGCGGACATAAAATAACTTTCCGAGCCCGAAAAAGTTACCGGGACTTTCGAGAAACGGGCCCAGGGGGAGTAGCAATACTCTCAGTTGCTTCATTCCAAAGAAACCGGGATAAGCTCCGGCCGTGTGAGCCTCCTTGGCTCCTGTGCGACTTTACCTACCTACCTAACAATAATGTAGTTGCATCCCCTAAGGGCTTGGACACACGGTGCAACAATGCCCACAGCATTGCAAAGTTGCACCGTGTGTGCATGCCCACCCTTAAAATTGTTGCACGCAACGTTGCATGCAACTGTTTTTGAAGTAGAATCGGCTCCTACTTATGCAACATCACATGCAACAGTTTCATCGTGTGTCCATCATCTACAACATTGCGCGCAACTTCGTGATGCAACGTTGCGCGCAATGATGCATCGTGTGTCCGTGCCTCAAGTCAATTAGGGTTAAAACCAAAACCATTACAGAGTATGTCCCTACTGTAAACATTTTCCTGGATTTAGCACTTGTTACATGTTTTAAATTCTGATTGGCTAATTCTGATGACTGTGTCTGTTTTGATTGGCCAAAGTGATTACAGTGGAACCTCGATTTAACGAACCTCTATATAACGAAGTCCTTGGTGTAACGAACGATATTTTTCAGCCCAGTATTTACAAAATGTATGGAAAAGAACCTCGATATAATGAACCCTCGATATAAAGAACCAATTTCCCCAGTCCCTTAGCACTTCGTTAAATCCAGGTTCCACTGTTCTTCCTATTGGTTTTAAGACTCTCAATTAAACACCCACTCTACAGCACTGTGCAGCTATCTTGGTAATAGGCTAGTAGCTCATAGAGGAAAAGGAAATATTACTCTTAATTACCCAGTGCTTTCAATAAGCACTGACGACTGATGAAGAGCGTCTTCAAATTTGCTCAAAGAAGTCGCCTGCTATTTTCCCTAACCTGAAGTAATTAAAGAAATTGTTCTTTCAAACCTTGTTGATACGGTCGGCTACTATTGCCTACTTCAAATTTTATTGAAACCCCTGATTATGATTACCCATGAAAATTTAGTAGCCTCAACTAATATCACCAAATTCTTAGAATTATCATGCAACTAAGCTTAACTCTTTAAGCCCTAAGCCCTGATGAAAATGAAATTTTACTTTACATGATCACTACTTGTTTAAACATTCAAGTGACAAGAATAAAGGAAGTGATCACCAAGGATAAGATGTCTTGATATTTAGACAAATTCTCCTTACTAGTTCCATAAGAAATGTATGG
This sequence comes from Siderastrea siderea, assembly GCA_964030785.1. NCBI lineage: Eukaryota > Metazoa > Cnidaria > Anthozoa > Scleractinia > Rhizangiidae > Siderastrea > Siderastrea siderea. The sequence continues at coordinate 4,279,797 of OZ034966.1, read as the reverse complement.
AGATCAGTAATGAGAATATGCATTTTTATATCAGGGCTCAAAGGGTTAAAGCATTATAAATCAGGATGCATTTTACCATTTTTTTTTTTGGTCAATGAAATACTTACCTTTCTTGGGAGGACCTTTTCCTCTCTCTTTTCTCTTTGCTGCCATTTCTTCTCGGAAATTCTGCGAAGTTGAGTTTATGAGTTATTTGATCATGTCATTACCTTTGCTTCATTATTATTAATAATCTATATTCTAAATATATAAATATATTTTTATTTTGTCTTTCAAAGATGTTTTCCTTTCTTTTTTTCAGCAATTTTTGACATGCAGCAAGTAAATGTTCTCTGAAAATTAGTGAAAGTAATTATCACATCTACTGTTGTAACCCGTGTGCAGTCTTTTACCAACTGTACAATGTGTTGTTACAGACTGTGAGTAGTACTTTCCGATTTAGTTCATAACTGAGAATTCATCTGGCAGTGAATGAGAGGCTACGTTTCCTTTCCACCAACTTGAAAACAACAGCAAGCATGTCCCATGCATGTGATTTGCTTAAACCAGCCACAATAACTACCCATGTCTGGGAAGCATAGTGCAAAATAATCAGTATAGCATTTTTTTGGTTAGCCTATTCCAGGCTCTCAGATAGTAGGGACAGCATGAAAATTAGAAAGGAAATGCAAAATAAGACGCACAGGATCTACAAAATTGTTTTTGGTTCATTCCTTAGATGGTGCTTTGCAAGGGCTCTCGTGGTGCCCCAAAACTTGTTATGTTGTTTGTTTTCTCTGGCCACCTGTCACTACTTTTCTAAACACCCTGCCATTTTTCTGAGTGAGCTGTTGTTGTTGGTGGTTTTTTTAGAACAGATATGTAAAAATTTGCAAGTTTTACGGCAAGTAAAATTTACTACCTCCTGCATTTTCAGCTTAGCTACATGTAGCTACATTGTAAGAAAGACAAGCATCCCATCCGAGAGGAGAATGCTTCTACACAGTGTGAGCCACCAGCGTTGCATGCTTAACTTAACTCTACAACAACTGTTAAGCTGATAACGGGCTTGGAATCAATTTCCAAGCCTGCCTTTTGAGCCAAGATGTACTACTGCAGCCCAAATGCTTTTGTCCTTACAATCGCTTTGCATCATCAGCCAACTAAAAAACACAAGCTGGTACTTGCCTATGGTGCAACTAACAGATAAAATCTATAGCTCTTCACTAGTCTAACAGAAAGTCCACTACTTTGTGTATTATGTTTTGAAGATTAAAAAAAACCTACCAGGCTGCTAACAGTTCATATTATCCAGAGATTATCTGTAGCAACACTTACCAAATGCTCATCATAATAGAATCCAAAATGTCGCAGTCTAAACAAAAGAGTCTGGAACCTCTTTAGAGGGGGATAGTAAGAATTAATCTCACTTCCAAGGGGTCTCCTGGCAAAATGTTTCACAACTTTGTATGATCTGTATAGAAAAATGAGCTTTTAGTACACCTGGGACATAAAATTGGCACCTAACACAACTACAGTATCATGTGTGTATTTGAAATTCAAGGTCTACTTGTTTTGGTAGTATCAAGAATAATTCCTCTTTGCCTACCTTGGACTTTCATTGAAAGTTTAGACAGAATGTCCAGTGCCCACAGAATGCCCACCTACTATACTCAAACTGAGTTGATTTTGGGTTGGGATTATTTGACATACATTTATGAGTCTCAGGCTCCGAAATTGTTTTAAAAGTATTCTTTAAAAGTAGGGTGTCAGCATCTCGTTAAGTCTCAGACTGACTATTCAATGCCCCTTGTGCAGCCTGCAACCTGGCAATCAAGGTTGTCTCCAAAAAGTTTTATTGTTTTATGTTTTATTCTCATTTGGTCAGTTGGGTGAGAATAAAAGATTTTATTTAGGTTTATTCCTGCAAATGAAACCCAATCCCCTCTGGATCAGGATAAAAACTGCTTTGAAAAAAGAAAGAAAAACCTGTGGGATATGTTCCTATTTCCCGGGTTAACCGGGACATACTAGATGGATGTATCATTGGATGAAGTAAAGATTGATGGAGAAAGATCACGTTTTGAAAAAGGTAGAAGGATGGTTAATGTGACTGCTTGATAAAAATACACAGATAATTATTTCAGTTTATAAGAATCCGTAACCTGCTACAAAGTAAAAGCATGAAAAATCAGGAAAGTTCACTAGAGAGTAGATCATGAGCTCGAGATCAAGATATGAATTTGAATTAATTTTGCTTTCAGGCTTAGTTAATTTGTTACTTCCAAGGTAAGATACAATTTAATAACAGTAACAATTATCCACCAGCACAAGAATTCTTGGCGAAATGGGTTATTTTTCCCGAGAAAAAATGTAGAAGCACGATCGCCCCTCGAATTCAGTGCAAAATGGAAGCTATGTACCTCGACTTGGGTTAATTAATGAACAAGCCAAACTAAAAACAACTTACTGCGGGGTGACTTGGCGAGTCAACTTGCCAAAAATCCTTGCTCTTAGTAGATCCATCTTTCTCGCGTAGTTTGCACTCATTTTGACCCAGAATGCTAGCCGTTTTCACTAATTATAAAACTAATATACCACATTTAGATTTTCTTCGTCTTGATGGCCGCCATTTTGCATGAAGAGGAAGACTGGGCCAAGAGCTTAGTGACCTGGTCAGCCGAATCCAAAATGTCTACTGGCCTGAGAGTGCGAGTGAAAAACAAAACTAAAGAGATGAACGCTGTTAAAACCACGATACGGGATGCCGCCACTTTGATTTTAGTTGCTCGAAACCGAAAACTTAATAGTCACTTCGACTACAGGGTTTTGCTGCTTGAGCGAGCTGCAAAAAGCGCATTTATGGTAAGTAATTTTTGCTCTGAAAACAAAAGTTGTGCATCCCCTTCCCCTTAAATTAGTTAGTAGATACCCTCAGGAAAGTTTGGTGGGAACGTTTGTGTAACCATCGCCTGCTGCAGTGTTCTACACAGATGTCAGAGTCCTCACCAAAGAAAATACAAGTACGAGAGTCTGAGGGGAGTTTTTGATCCCAAAATCTTTGTTTTGAAAAGAAACAACTCATGGCTAAATTCAAGAATGGGCCATTTTTATTTTATACCCACACATATCCCCCTCCCTACACCACTGAGGGGTTTCCTGTAAGACCCCTCAGAAAGAATACTTTTAGATGCCCCTGTGGGTAACTGTTTAAGAAAATTTGAACTCAGATTTCAGAACAACCCCTTCAGATTACTGTAGCTTCCAGGAGCATACCCCCTTTGGGATTTGCAAAATTTTTCAAAAGGCCCCTACGGAAATGGAAATCGCTCCCAATTTTGTTCTGTGTCATGGATAACCAAGGTACTGACCCAACCATGATTTATTGGTTTGTCTTTTCTACAGCCAAGTACGTATGTATTCCCTGGTGGAATAATTGAGAAGAAAGCTGACTTTTCAAGTGATTGGATGGAACTTTTTAAACACTCATTTGCCAAGTTTGGTACAGACTTTACCTGTCTTGTAAATATTCAAGGACCCCGTCCGCCTGTGTTAAAAAAATCTTGTACAGACATACCAAGTGAAGTTGCATTTAGAATATGTGCAATCAGAGAAACATTTGAGGAATCAGGCATTTTGTTATTGAAAAGCTTCACAGATGCACAGAAGAGTTACCTTGACTTTGATGAAATTCAGAGATGGAGGAAAGAGGTTTACACAGATGCTACAAAATTTTTTACCATGTGCAGGTAATGACTGGTTAAGATTTATTTTCCAAGGGGTTGGAAACAGCTTGTTAATGAGCAGTCTTTCCTCAGGAATAGTTGGAACTTGCAACTCCAGTGAAAGTCAGCTGCTATATAGAAACTTGACCAGTGTTCGTACCTTACGTGCATGGAGTTTCTATGCAGCGGCCTGCTTTTGTATGCGTTCACATGTGATTCTCACCCTGATGCGGAAGTGTCCCCATTAGTTTCAATGAATGTCTTTCTACCCCGCTCTCTTTTTTGAAAACAAACAAGCACACCATTAAGGTAGATACCTCCTATTGTTACTGCACATACGTTCTGCACATCTCTGGATAGTCTGAGAAACGTTGACGGTACTTTTTAATTCAAAGGTATATTATTCTTGTGCGGTTTATGACTATGTGGGAAAGCAGATCTTAGCAAGGGCTGTTGGAATCCAAAGAGAAAATTGGGGGTAACCATGTATTTTTCAGAGATAACTTAGCTTAAATTTGAAAGGGAAATGCCATACATATTTTGTATTTTAAAGCTTTTTTTAGAATTATGGTTGGTTTTATCACTGAAAAATACGTGGTTACACTCATTTTTCTTTTTGGATTCCTAAAACCCTTGCGAAGACATGCTTTTTCCCCATAGTCATAACCTTTGCAAAAACACCTCTGTATAAGGAGGCACCATCCTTACCAAAGATTTTTGATATCTCTTGTATTCGGTTTCCACCCCAGCATCTCTAGCAGAGCTCCACTGTCAGGTTTGCGTAGTTTTGCATTAATTTTTATTTACAAGGTAGTTATGTATTCAACAGGGAACTGGAGTGTGTTCCTGACGTGTGGTCTCTTACTGAATGGTCTAACTGGCTGACACCTGCCAGTTTACACAGACGATATGACACCTTATTTTACACCTGCTTCCTTGATAGCGAACCCACCGTGCTTCTTGATGACAAAGAGATGACTCATTCAAAGGTGATGATATTTCCATTTACAAAGTTATGTTTTGTGAAGATAGACAAGTGCAAAGATCACTGGTGATCAATCAACTGTTGGACATGCTCCAAGTCGCTCCTTTTTTTTGGGGGGGGGGGGGGTTGGGGGACAAATGTGATGTTTAGGTGATTGAAAAACACACGTGTGGAAAAGCTGCATGTGTTGCCAGGATGTGATGCAAATGGTCTGCACAGAACCAGCTGCCATTTTGGTTCATGCTCGTGGACCACACAAGCGTCCTTCATAACCAGAAGGAGCAAGTCTAATTGGTTGTTCTAGACCAGTTTTGTCTGTTTCACAGAAAGGAAGGCTGACGGTAATCTGACTAATAAAAATGGGCAATAATAATAATTATAATAATAATAATAATAATTACTAATAATTACTACTACTACTACTACTATTACTACTACTACTACTACTAATAATAATAATAATATGACTTTACTTAATGAGGGTGACATAAATTACCGGTGGCACAGTAGTTTTCATTACCTGTAATGACCTTTGCATCTTATGGAAAACAAATTAAAACTGAGAAAATATTAGGCCGGTTCTCACTAGGGCTCTTAAGTGCACTTCAAGTGCACTTGGTACGTACTTGGAGTGTGAACTCCTTTCTGAGGGGGTCTTCTAAGTCTGACTCACGTTTCAATAGAAGCACTCTTGTGATTTATTTACTCATCTTTAAATCTCTTAGAAAAATGTATCAAAGAAGTAAAAATTAATATGAGCTGAATGTAATTAAAAAGTTTCATAATTTGCAGTAGTTCATTTTCTATAAGCTCCATATTTTCCTTCTTTTTTGATCAAAAATGCTGTTTTCAATGGTACGTGCTGTTGACTTATGCGGAATCACTCAAGTGTAGCTTGCTTACTTGGAGTGTGAACGTTTTAATGACCACATTTTTGGTTTCTTTGTTGCCCTGGCGATAAGCGTAAAACAGAAATATTCAAGTGCAGTTGAAAGTAAGGTCAACCCCTTACTTGGGAGTGCACTTGACCAATGACAGTGCAACCTTGCAGCTAAAAGCACATGGGCGCGCATCTTTGAATTCCACAGGGACAGGCTCTGGTCACCACTAAGCTCTGAGCGTTTTGGTTTTCGATTCTGCTGGAGTCAAGGGCGAGTTCAAAAAGACTCCCAAGTTTTACTTTAGCTGTCGTATTTGAAGGCGTATTTCAAGCCGACGTAGGGTAAAAAATTCTATGTTGAGAAAAAGATTGTGGTCTACTTCTCAGGCTTAGCCAATCAACAATGCTGCAGCCATATGTGCGGAGTCAATACCGGCATGAGATACAAAAACATGTTTTCATGATGAGCACAAATAATTACCAAAAAGTAACAAAACGTGAGCATAGTGTTTATACACCAGGCATAAACCCTCAAAATAAGAGAGGTAAAAATGTAATAGAGAAAACAAACACAGGCTCTTTGAAAAGGAATCATCAGGATTCTTTTGATCCCACCTAATCAGACAGCAAAATCAAATGCTGTGGCTAATAATTAACTTGAGGTGAAAATGTGGACTTAACAGTGGGACAAGTTGCAGGTACAAACAACATCAACCTAGTAGAATATATAATTCATCGTATTTATGTACGGAGCCTACTAATATAATCCCCGAAAAAAAATAAAGAAAAAACAGATGAAAAAATTAGCCGGTGTTTTAAACAGCAACAACAACACTTTTGACTTAAAAAAACTAATTTTAATGTTTTTCATGTTCTATTGTCTCTTCTTTTCCAAAGTAGACCTCAAGTCTACTTGATTTTTAAGTACACTTCAAGTGCACTTTGGTCCCTAGTGTGAACCGGCCTATTATGTTGCTTTTGTGGACACAGTGCCAATCCTATTCCACTTATGTTACTCTGGCGTGAACTACATGTACTTACCGGCTCGTTAAGTTGTCCATCCATCTATTCTCCTTAGCTATATCCCTGCCCAGGATCCTAATAGGATCCTAATAGGATCTTGTAGGATCTTAACCAGGATCTTAAACAAGATCCTTTAGGATCCTACAGGATCCTTTAAACAAGATCCTATAGCATCCTAAACAGGATCCTAGACAAGCTGAAAACATGGTGCCATTTAGGATCCTGGGTAGGATCCTGTGTGAACTTACAGGATCCTGTAGGATCCTTTAGGATCTCAGAAAATCCTGTAGGACCTTAGAAAATCCTGTAGGATCCTGTATAGGATTTCTACCAGGGATCCTTTATAATACATTGATATTGTATCAAGGGAAACCATGTGTTAATCTTAACATGTTAGTTTTATTGCAGTGGATGACTCCAGCATCAGCAGTTTCAAAATGTGCACAGCAACTAATCAAGCTAGGGATACCGCAGATCTATGAAATGTCAAGATTTTGCCAGTGAGCAATCTTTATCTGATGATGATTAGCCAATATTTTCATGTGATCTTTCTGGTATATTCATAACATCCCACTGACCTGAAGATCCAATTAACTAGAACTCATTGCTAACAGTTCCTCCACCTATGTGTGTCTTTTGATACATTGTTTATGATAATTTATGACAGAAGTGGCTCTCAATGCTAAGTTCATTGTATTTCAGACAAAATTCCTATAAATTGGTCAACATACTGTTCTTTGTTAGTGTATGATACCTCTACATTTGCATTAATATTTTCTCTTGCATTAATTTCCTTCAAACTGTCCCCCCCCCCCCCCCCTTTCAATTCATGTTAAATTAAGTCACATTATTTAATCTCTAATATAATTTTAATAAAGGGTTTGGGGCATGTAACTGTAAGGATGGGCATTTTTGCCAACTGTGCAAATTGTCAACCTTCAGTCAAATAGTAATTGCAGGTTGTCTTAAACTGGGAATTTGTAACTGAGTCAAATAAGTAACAAGTTATTCTTTTCTTGTCAACTCTGTATAGATTTCCAAAGTGGGCAGCCTTTCAGTCTTTTCAGAAAGAACGTGCATCTCAAGGATGCGAGCAGTGGATGACTATTCTCTTACAGTGCCCTGACGGCATTCTGGTAAGAAGTCATTCATACATGGTGGGTGAGGGGTGTTGTTGACAGTGTCAAGAAATAAAAAAAATCAAACCCTCTTCCTCTTCTCCTATCCCCTCCCCCTCCCCCTCCCCCTCCCCTAAGGAGGGCCTGATGCTCAGAGTTAAAATACCCCATGGTAAGTAAGTTATGGTAGAAACGTAACCGGAGGCAAAAGGGAGTGAAGGCGAAACAGGTCGACAGACAGAGGGGATCACTGCTGCAAGGAGAAGGGGGGAGGGGTTGCCAAGCGAGCATCTGCTGGCAAATTAATGAAAAGAGGAGTAAACACTAAAGACACAACCTATTTGTACTCAGATCATACAGGCTTACGTGGTGAATTCTTCCATGGGTATAAAAGTCCATAGGCTGGGATATTTTGTACATGTAAAACCTATGGAGCTATCGAAGAGAGCAGGGCTTTTGATACGTGATGGTGTAACTATTTCAATTATTGGCCTCAAATCACACTTTAATAACAACTTTCTAACAAATAACCTGTGTCTTGTTTTTCAGGAGTTATTTCCACATGATGACCTTTATCCATCACAGTATGACAGAGTTTTAGAGGAACTGGCCAAGAGCTCTACCGGACAAATTACAATGTGTGAATACCCAGAGACGATAGCAGAGTGTTGCTCCAAAGGAACGAATTTCAATCGAATGTTTCACCAGTCTCATTCTCCATTCAGCATAATATGCAACGTTCAACTTCCCCATGGGCAGTGCTTACCTGTGACTGATCCAGTCAGAATTCAAGAACTTGCTAAAGAGTTAAAACCGCGTCTTTGACACTGTTGAGCAGAGTCATGAGCTTTTCTCGCAAAACTAGATCATTTTTACGTGTATTCCTTTAAATACCTCATCAGAGAAAAGTATTCACGACATGGAATTTTTGTGGTTAAAAAAATTCTGGCAGGTTGATTCTTAGGCATAGATTATACGTGGAATTTAATTCAGACGAAGTTCAAATGGAACACATATTAAAGATGTCTGGTTAGTTTGCAATTAACTTACCTGAGGGGAATTAACAGTGTGGGTGCATAAAAATCCCACTAGTATTTGTTTCCGATTTCATTGAGGTGACTGTTGCTTATGACTGTCGCATGCGATTTATTCACGCTGTCTTTACAGCACTGTTTTGTGTAAATCAAAGTTTTATAAAACAACCGTAAGATAAGTCGAAGTCTTATCCAACCGTTTTCTGTATGCCGGTTATTCTCCTGATTCTCTCACTGTCTTTCTTGAACACATCGACCATGAACCTGGGACTCCGTAATGAAACACCTTTGAGAAAAACGTTTTTATCACATACGTCTTCACTTATCAGTAAAGTGAAGTATAAAGATGAACCACTAGGCTTCTTAGCTGGGTCTCTTTTTAATCAGTGAAGGGGTTTGAAGTTTCGCGCGTGTTCGAGCTCGCAAGAAAAGCCTCTGGCATCCAGGGTATTTGAAAATTTAAGGTGGTAATACTCTAGCTAGTGTAGGTCAGGACATACATAAACGCAGTGGGCTCCTGTGTGTGGATTTCTAGTATCCATCATCTTCCCGATCTTTCATTGCCATTCATCATCCGCTAGCTTACGTAAAAGGATTCTCCTCGCGCACTGGGTTCAATCATATCACAGGAACTAATTTTACCTGTTTTGAGCGCACTGTCATCATTTTACTAATAAGCTTAGCTTTACCCTTTTGAAATCTGTGCAAAATAATTACTATTTGCCTTTCAGTGTTGAAGAATACATGTCGTTAAGGGTCAATCCACAACAATTTTTATCATCAGCTTCACAGATTAAAAAAGAATCGGTAGCGTTTATACTCGCAAAGAATAGAATGCTTTCTTACTGATGACGGACAAGGGGACATTGGGTAAAGCAGCTCATCGAGAATTTACGTCGACAAGGCCGTCAGCAATAGCCTACACTTAAAGGGAAAAAAAAGGAAAAGAAAACACGAAATCAATGATTTGCTCTTCGGCAAAAACATCTTTAAGTGAGTGAGTGTGAAGATAGAAGGAAGCAGGTGCGTTTGTTGGGGGATTTATGCGCGTGCCTGGAAAAGCGCAAATTTCTTGGGTTACAACTCCCGATAACTTACCGGGCCGAAAACTATTTTATGTGCACAATCAGTCCATTAAACGAGACTTTATTCTTCTTGGTTTTAAAAGGTTTTGTGGAAAGCGCTGGTAAGTTTGCACTGACAATTACCACCAATCGATGAGATCAAGAAGTAGATGGGAAAAATACTGATCGGCTTAAGAAAGTTATTGAGACTTTCGAAAAACGGGTTCCTGCCTCTAGCAACGCAATAAAAATGTAGAGTTGCAAAATAGTTATCGAGGAACTTACACAAGGACTCGCGACTATATGAAATCATGTGCCTAAACCGGCTTTACTTCCCGCCTTAGGTTCCAAACAAGCTACAATCTGTTGTCATATCAACATACCTATTCACGAGGTACGAAGGTATAAAAAGAACTCGCGAGATTAGTGCAAGTTTCTCATTTGATTCGCAAGGCTTAAATGATAAGGCGAAAAGAGTTGGCTTTCTTAGGGTCCTGCACGCCACCTTCAGTTTCGGCGTGAGAGGTATCTTTCAGAGGCACCCAGAGGTTCATTTCAGTGGAATATCTGTTAGGAAGGTGTAATTCGCCTAAGACTGACTCAAATTTTTTGCGATGAAATCGAGAGTTCATTGCTGTGAACATCGTGAAAAAGCCACCTCGGACTTTCGAAAGAATGGAACTGGTTAATTTGTATTGTTTTCGAAGGGGCATTCAGTAGTTTAGATTGCAAAACAAGAAAATCTGTGGTTCATCAAAGACGGGCCCTTACAGGATGGAGTAGCCTGTGAACAGGCTCCGCGGTGGGGAAATCAAGGGAGAAAAAAAAATCGGCGAGGGAAGAAAAGGAAAGGGTTAGCCTGCGTTGCAGGCGGCCCACACATTGGTTCAAACCGTTTATATAGTCCGTCTATACAGGCGGTGTAGAGTGTCTACGACGCAGGCTACGAAAGGGGCGGCGGCGTTCTTTTCCACAGTCAGTTCCATCGGCTCGCTTTTTTGTTATTTCCCCCAACGCGGAGCCTGTTCACAGGCCAAAGCTGGAGTTATTCAGTTGTGGGCACCTACTGATTCACGGATTTTTTCAGTTGGGTATCGAAGGTAAATAAATTTTGCGTTATCTGTTTTGCAAAAATGAAAACCCTTAGCAAAAATTTCATACCGAACCGTGGATGCTAGAATTCAAATAAACTATAATGAAAAAACAGCAAAGAAAAAACGACGAGCGAGTTGGTTTTCCCGATATTTCGGACAGTCAAGCCGTCCTTCTTCGGGGGACTTAATGAAAATACGGATAGTCGTTTCAATACGTAGTAAAACGGTTACAGTAGATATATGATTCAATTGTTTGGAATTTGTAATTTAAACAAGCCAATTAATGATATGGACTGGGAATGAGGATAAACTCCGAGAATTTATTGAAAATTTAAACAATTTACATCCGACAACCAAGTTTACTTCAGAGCAAGCATCACTCTTCAGTTGCTTTCCTTGACACTACCGTATCCATCAAAGACGGTAAAATTTCAACAGATCTCTATGTGACACCCACCAATACCTCCTCAGCTCATCTTGCCACCCATATCATACAAAAAGATCCATCCCCTACAGTCTTGCATGACGCCTTCGCCGCATTTGTTCAGATGACACCGCATTTAACAAACGCTGTGATGAGCTCGCCGAACACTTACGAAAAGAGGTGACAAGGAAAAACTAATCCAGCGTGAGATCAGCAAAGCTAGACAAGTTCCGCGAGATCAAGCACTAAAACCAAGCGTCCCAAAAACCAAATGCAAGCAAGGCATCCCGTTCGTAGTCACCTACAATCCAGCTTCTCCAGACCCTAACAAGATCATTTCTCAACACTTTCCCATATTTCAATCTTCAAACCGTTGCAAAGAAGTATTTTTATGAAAAACCGTTCATCGCATACAGACGCCCACGCAACCTCCGCGATTTCCTCGTAAAAGCAAAAGTAAAAAATACACAGACACAAACAAGCCCGCCAAGAGTCAAGAAATGTAACTCAAAAAATGGTAAAACCTGCACGCTACTTCATTCAAGACGGTTTGTCATCATGTACATTCAAAAACATAGGCCAAGTACATCATATCAAGCAAACAATCACATGTGCATCGAAAAACCTCATCTACATGATCCAATGCCGAAAATGCAAAAACACTCTAAATGCTCCAGCAGAATACATCGGACAGACAAAGCGCGCGCTACGTGACAGATTTGGAGAGCATCGTAGAGCCACACAAAACAAGACCACCGATGCAGTACCGCAGCATTTTAATCCCCGACGTGGGCAATCGATAAAAATCGATTTCGGAAAACCGTTCTATAAATCGATAACTATCGATATCAATCACGTAAACGTTATCGATTGTATCGATCAATCGATAAAAATCGATACTCACAACTCTTCTGGTAATTACTGTTATCGATGTTATCGATTTAATCGATGGATGTCGACGACGTAAAAGACGTTTGATGGCAGTAAAATGATTGCGGTGGCTTTGTTCACGAATAAAACTGTATTTGTATTTCAGTAAATGTAGTTTATTAAGCTGGTAGGATAACTGTGCTGTATCGACCCAAGTATCTGCGGAAGTGACATCTCGGCTATTTACCAATCTAAGCAACTGCCAAGGAAAACGTTTTGAGTGAAGCGACGGCAATCTTTTGCTTAACCCGATATTAGAGCTGGTTATAGAAGTTGTCGTTATTATTTAAGCTCACATATTTCGACACAAAAAATGTTATCGATAAAATAGAAAATTTTCGATAAAATCGATAAAACTGATTGAAAAATCGATAAATATCGATTTGTCACAACAAATCCGTTTATCGATTTTTATCGATTCCCGATACAATCAACTAATTTTATCGATTGTTATCCAATGTTATCGATTATCGATTTTATCGATTGCCCAGGTCGGGTTTAATCAGAAGGGACACAAACTCACGGACATCGAACTTATTCCACTCGAACTCATTAATTCTAAAAGAGAATCCATACGTAGAGCTCGAGAACCATTTTATATAGATAAGGCCAAAACTATGCAACCACATGGTATAAACTGAGAAGATAACTATTAATCCTCTTTTTTCGAACACTTCTCTTTATTTATTCATGGTTATTTTATTTCGTCCCCATTGGCTTGTTTAAATTTCAAATTCCAAACAATTGAATCACATCTCTACTGCGGCAACTGTTTTACTACATATTGTAACAAAAATCCGTATTTCCATTAAATCCCCCGAAGAAGGACCGCTTGACTGTCCGAAATATCGCGAAAACCAACTCGCTCGTCGTTTTTTCTTTGCTGTTTTTTCATTATAGTTTATTTTAATTACTTTAAAAACAGCAGGATCTTGATTGCGGTTTCAACGCTAGAATTAAACCTTTGAATTGTCCTCCAAAAAGCCTCAGGCTCTCCAAGGCCCGAAATATATGCCTCATTTATCAGTTGCCGACATTCGGATAAGCCTTTTTTTTTTTAGGAAAATGCTATATTCTGTCCTGGAACAATTCATTCTTTCCTTTGACCAGCTTTGTGCCCCGTCAATGCCTAGTTCATTTGAATCGAGACTTCCAGAACTTTCCGATTTGTTTTCACAATTTAAATGGCATATTTTGATCCGTACAATGTCCAAAACCCTCTTGAAGATTTTTGCGTTCAACAATCGGTCGGGCATCCATTTTTCAAAGGGTGCCCTAAAACCTTCAAATAAGCGTGGGGGAGGCATTGCAATATTCCAATCGGCCTGACCCCAAGATAACTACGGTCAAAACAGAAACCCTCTCCCGTCCCCACCCCCACAGGATAACAGTAAGCAACCAATCAATCAACGTGGCCTTGAACAACCTACTACGACGAAACTTTTGTAGAACTAAAAGACGTGCCCTACAGGCACGACAGGCACGTCTTAATAAGTAACAACAGTAACAACATAATACTGGATGACAGGCGGACCCAACCTCGTCCCCAGGGCCTTCTCCTCGTTCAAAATGGCAGTCGGAGAAACCCCTGGCCAAGGCCGCTGAAATAATCCAAGAATCGTGGAGTATTTTGTCACGTGACACACGATGAAATGGCTTTTTCGGAGGTTGTTTCCAGCGTATGGCGGCCCTGTTTGTTTTCTGCAATTAGAAACTGTTGTTCAGACGGAACGAAGACATTTCGTCGTGTTTACGTGACGAAATTCTAACGAATTTTTGGAGCCACTTTGGCAGCCTTGGCCAGGGGTTTCTCCGACCGCCATTTTGAACGAGGAGAATCCCCTGGGGACGAGGTTGAGGCGGACCTTCAGTCAGTTGTGCCCTCCGTTGTGCCCAATCTCGTCCCCAGAGCCCCCGCGCATTTACAGTCAGCGGGATCGAAATGCCACGGACTCTGGGATAATCAAAAACCGGATACCACTTTTTAGGCTTCCGGTTTTTTAAAGCGCATGCTCGGCAGTTTACGAACTGAGCATGCGTTACGGGTCGTGTACAATCTCGTTCCCAGCGGCTGCATTCCTTTTGGTCAGCACCAAGGGCATTTCGATCCCGCTGACCGTAAATGCGCGCGGGCTCTGGGGACGAGATTGGGTCGTGTAAAGACAAAAATGGCTCGAAATGACACAGCGGCAAAATGAGTGCGCATGCTCGGCTTTTTCGCGGGCTTCCGGTCATTTTCTTGTTTCCGGTATGATCAGAAAGCTATTATAACAGAGAAAGTTCCAGTTTTGTGTAGTTTGTAACCAGAAAGCAACAGTCAGCGAGGTAAGGTTGGTTTTCTTGAAAGGGTTTGAAACTTGTTATACTCATACACTTTGCATAGAGGGTTTGGTGCTTACAACAAAAGTGAAAATTAGTTCGGGGCCGCTAGTGTTTGATCTTTAATATTGCGTGGCTTGTGTTGGATGCAGCGCGTTGATAAAAATGCATGAAGAGAGAGAAGACCGAGACTAAAACTCTATTGTGTCTCCAGAGAATATTCCTTTAATATATCAGAAGAGTTCACTCGGGCTGCTCAACTTCCAATGGGCCGCACTGAAGTCAAATTGGAAAAACAACAATAGTTGCTCCGTCTTAGTTCCGAAAACTTGTTCACGATCACGAGCGCTGCGAAAACAGCCAATTCGATCAAGACTTTTCGCTGTTTTGGAATGACCAGGCGAATTCAAGTTGAGGTTACATTAGCACCGATACAAGGTAGATGGTGTTACAATCGCTTGCTAAGAAAGAAAAATTGTCACGTATCGGTTATAAACAGCTGAATCACAATGTTTTGAATCGCCTTCTTTCGGCTTGTATGAAATAAACCTTCAGCGTGCTTTTAGCTCTTAGAATCATGCGTGATTAGAGTTTCTTTCTTTTTACAAATTTAAAGTTAAATTTAAATTTAAATTTAAATTTATAGATTTGTAGAAAACTATTCCAGTATTGCGGTCTGATGCCAGAACGCCGTGATCGAAGATTATATTTTGCACATTTATTTCATTACTTTAACTTCTCCAATTATGTAAACCCTTTCCGTTCGGTGATTCTAGAGTAGTTCTCGCTTTTATATCTTCAAGAGAGAAAAAAAACCTTCTTGAAATGACAAACTTTCCTCTCTTTGCTCTCTGTCTGTAAAAAGTCGATTGACTGTAAGTTTGAGTTGTGACTAAGGACACCTTGTGTAGCATGGAAACTGAACCAAAGAAAAAATAAGACTTCCCATTATTTGCCTAAGGGTTTCAGAATTTTATTGCTGCAGCTATCTTGCCAATCCAAGTTAATTAAGCACTTTAGAAAGACGTATAAGTAAGAGTCAATTCTATACTTCGTGGTGAACAAAGCAAGCAAAAGTGTCGTTTCCTCGGCGGTCCGCATGTTGTTTTCACCTCTAGCCTGAATTTCAGGCGAGTTTTTCTGTGGCTTTAATTTTGACTACCAGCTTTTGCAATCATCTTTTTCTTGCAAACGGACTTATCCCGAGTTTTAGCCCTCGAACAACAGCTAAGTAATTTACCTTTAGAAAAGGCGAAAGCTAGCACTGCTACGACAAAAGTATAAGCTTATCTGACACAATTTATGTTTCACTTACGAGCCATTGACTTCGAGCGAAAAATTTACTATGGTGGCGAAGACAATTAGTTTGCTAAAAAAGATATGTGGAAGAAGAATCTCTCTAGGAACTGCCGGCAAGGTGAAAACCTTATCTGTTTCGTGACGGCCTTATCTCCGCGAAATGAAATCATCTGACGCGAATTTTTAAATTGCCACCATTTTCCCCGAATGGTTTCTATTGAATCCAGTCTCTCTGCTCGCGCCCGCCCGCGAAAATGGCGGGAACGAGTTAGCGCACGCGCACTCATTTTGCCGCTGTGTCGCTCGAAATATAATATTACGACGTCCCCTTGTTTTTGGCGCCTTTTACATTCACGCGAGACTCGCGTGAAAATGAAAATAATCCTCGCTAGCAGTCTCGCGAAGATGGCCGCACCGGTTTCTATAAATTTGTTTCACTTCGCGTTAGAAAATTCAGCTCAGAAAGAAGACCGGACCTCTAATGAAAAGAACGCCAATATGAGGTGCTGAAGACTGTTGTTGTTGATGGTAAAGCTACCATTTGTGTGCTGCCAGCTGAATATGGAAGATCTCTCTGTGACTGACTGCCTCCATATGTTTGTGACTGAATGTGTGAACAGTGGTGAAGAGAAAATCAACTCTTTTATTGTAATCGTATCCTCATTAAACTTTTTGATAGAAGAACAAATATCAAGCATGAATGTTTTCAAGGGTACTGAAAACGTAGCCATTGTCGAGGAGTTTGAAGTGCCGCCGCAAATTTTATTTCACATCTTACGGCCCTTTACAAAACGAACAAATTTTCAGCGACATCTGTCAGTGAAAGAAAACGATAGTCATGGACGGGGTTCATTTAGCAGTGGAATAGTGTGTAGAACCTTTTTGTGTTTTGTAAGCTTACTAATTTGAAAAGTCTAATTGAGCAAGAAATCAACCTTTAAAAAAACTTGACCTTGTTTTTAGCGCGCGTCATACACGCGTAAAAATTAGCTTAAATTTTTTTCCAGAGTACGACTGCTTATTTAATAAGGAAGACACAGAGCAAATCAACTGTACTGATGCTATTAAACGGTCTTGGACAAAGTAGAGTGGTCATTTATTTGTGAAACGTACCTGAGCCGGCGTTGTGTTATGTTCGCCTTTCGACTGTGCTGGTGTTGTGTTTTCTCCACCTCTACGTCGGTAAATATTTTACAACGGTATAGGTTTTGTACGGAAAGCTTGTATGCCGAAATACTAAAACATTACATAGAATAAACACAAAAAATGACTTAGGTACAATTTATTGACGAGTATCACAGGTCTATAAATAATTCAACTCAATGAATCAAGGCAAACTGAACAGCCACTTTTTAGTACAGCTAGAAACATTAAAAATCTATCACAATCAAGGATGGACGATTTCTTACGGCACAGACAGTCAAAGTTGAGAGTGAAAACAATTTAATACTAAAGAAAGACCTTTTACCTACACTTGATCATGAAGAGGTTTATCAGTCCTGCCAGCTGCACACTTTCAAAGCTTACAAATACGACAGATACGATGTCTTGCAAAAATAAACCGGCCGCTGCACCAGTTTTTGCACCACGCAATTCAAGAATCCAATCCACCATTTATTTTTCAGCTACAGTGAGATTATCCGCTCCAGTTAAACAAAATAAGCTTAAATTCTGTCTTCTGTTCCATCAAACTCGCACATGGCTCCGCGGAGTGAACGGATTTTTAATACAAAGCCGCTTATTTTAACTTCTACGACTGCACTGGAAAGACTGCCAACTTTCATCCGCTTTAGACATTGTTGAGAACAATTTTCAAGCCATCAGTGTCCATGAACCATAATTTAGAGCTGGAAATTAGAGGAATTATTCCAAAAGTTGTGCTCCTTCGACCGTCGTTTATCCTGAAGCGGGTATTCATTCAGCTTTGTCAAGAACCGCTGCAACATATTACAGGGTTTTGGCGCCTTTTTCGTTTCGTTTTAATCATGCAACCAACACTTGTTCCCTTTTTTACGCCTTGTCTAATAATAAGCGGCTTTGTATTTCGATTATTTGTTAGTTTGCATCGCCCATTTTCTGATTTCTTTCCCACTGTCCGTCTCTGGGGTGATCGAAAACGTCCAGCAAAAACATGGCAAGACATTTTCGTTTCCTGTTTTGAAACTTCTTACTCGTTGACTTCCGGTAAATTTTAGTAGCCAATCAGATTTCGATTCGTCAGCATTTAGACATTGATTATCCCTCTCCCGACTCCCCCTCTCCCAGAGGTCTTGCATCCTTGGTGCTGACCAAAAGGAATGCAGCCTCTGGGAACGACCTTCAGTCAAGGCGGTGACTGAGAGGCAGAGGAAGACTGAGTCGAGAGCTTAGTAGCCTAGCCGGCCAGTCTCCGGCAAGAGGTGAAGAAGCGAGAAACAAACCCGAAAAAGATGAAGGCTGCTCAAAGCAGGATACGGGATGCCGCCACTTTAATTTTAGTTGCTCGAAACGTCACACTTAACAGCAACTTCGACTACAGGGTTTTGCTGCTTGAGAGAGCTGCTAAGAGTGCGTTTATGGTAGGTATTATAATCGCATGAGAGAGCTTACTAAACACCTGTAAACACCCTTGATCCTCTACGTATATACGTAGTAAACTGTAATGAGCTTAGCTGTGACTAACCGGCTTTTTGGACTCAATACATCTTTAAAATTTCAGCCGGAGATAAGCTCTCTTTCAGCTGATGAAATTTGCCGGTATGAAGTGCTTAGCTAAATCCCTGGCAATGGGCTATTCCATTCTGTATCCGCACCCCTCCCCCCCGCCCCATTGGGGGATATCCTATGAGACCCTTCCAGAAGGAAACTTTTAGAATCCCCTTCGGATGACAGTTTTAAGAAAACACCCCCCTGGATTTCAGAAATATCCCTTTGGATTCAGCTTCCAGGAGCACACCCCCTTTAGGATTTTGCAAATTTTTCTAAACCCCCCCCCCCTAACTGGAAAGCACAAAAATAAACCCCTCCCTCCCCCTGGATTTCCATGCCCCTCATTGGGGGGGGGGGGGTTCAGATAAAATGGAATGGCCCAATTTTCCCTTTAAGTGTCTAAGACATTCATATGTGAAGAAGAATTCTGGTGTACACACAGTTACACATTATACCGTTGAAAGATTTGTTGTTTAATTGCAACTTTTTTCTTGTTTGAATGAAAAAACTCAGCCCAGTATGTATGTATTCCCGGGTGGAATAATTGAAAAGAAAGCTGACTATTCAAATGATTGGATGGAGCTGTTTAAAGACTCATTTTCTAAGTTTGGTGGAGACTTCTCTTCTCTCACCAAAATTCAAGGACCACGTCCACCAGCAATGAAGCAATCATCCACAGGCATTCCAAGTGAAGTTGCATTTAGAATATGTGCAATCAGAGAAACATTTGAGGAGTCTGGAATCTTGTTGCTGAAAAGCCTCACAGATGTACGCCAGAATTTTCTTAGTATGGATGATATTCAGAACTGGAGGAAAGAAGTTCATGCAGATGCTTCCAAGTTTTATATTATGTGCAGGTACTTATAATAATTATTTTAAAGTTATTATGGTCCTTTGTATTGTACCAATCCAATTCACCCTTCAACATCCCCCACCCAGGACAACCCCAGAGCATTTTGTCAGTTTTCATGCCTGGAGAGCGCATGAATGTGACTAACAAATGCATTTAGTGGGCAGATTGTTGATTTTGTAGCTACCTGGCTAAAAACAGTGGGCTGCAAAAGCGAAGGTAAGAAAATATGTTTGAAATATACTAAATAATCAAAGCAGGACTATAAATATTAATTTAGATTTGTTGTTTGTCAACAGTCATGGTTGGTCAGCTGTTTTTAATGCTATCGATCTCTGACATCCTTTGAGAAGGGATTTTTTCCCCACTTCTCAGACCTTTAATTTTAATCCATAGTTTGAAAAAAAAAATGATTGCTTGATCACAACTTTGTTGACTGTAAGTTGACCCCAGGAACGAAGAATGAATTTCAACTTGCAATCATTTCAAATATGCTCAAATAACACTGTTTGTGAAATAAAAGGTCATCCTTTACTATTTATAAACCTTATCTTCAGGAAAAAATAAGGAAAATTGTTATCCGAGGACATGAGATGTCGCATAAAAATTCATTTGTCAAAAGTTGATTGTGGCTAATCTTAAGTCAGCAAACTTGTTGGTCTTGCAGTCAATAGGCTTCTCATCACACTATCATTTTTTTCAAACTGGGGAGTGAAATCAAAGGTCCGCAAGGGTTTTAAAAAAATCCCTTCTCAACAGACATCTGACATTGATAGTAATGTAAATGCACTTGTAGTTATAATAATTATAACTACAAGTGCATTTACATTACTATCAATTTTAGATGCAATCAAAAAGCTAAATGTGTGTAGGTCCAGTGCTGAGCATCTTATACATATTGATAGCTTGAAAATCATTTGAGGTCACAAGAATTATGCTCAGGGCTTTCCCAAAGGGGCATGGGGGAGGGGGGGGGAAGGGGGCATAGTGGATGTTGAAGGGTTGATTTGATCTGTAGAGAAATGTAATAACTAAAATTTTTAATGGTATTTTTTGTAATGTAAATCTATCCAAAACCACAAAAGTGTATTTGAAATAAGTTCTTATCATTAGTAAAAATACAACTGTACATAGTTAATTGAGTTTTAAAAATTATGTAATGTCCAGTATATTGTATCATATTTCTTGAATAACTTTCCAAGACAGCCACTAGATAAAATTGTATTTTTTTTCTGCTGTTGAACTAACTAAGGTGATGTTAAACAGGATGCAAACATGTAATGTATTGTACACATTGCACATGCACCTATTGCAAGTTCTTAAAAAACTTGCCAACATGTTGAAAACAAATGTATGATTAGATTTAAAGTATGAATTATTTTTGGACCTAGAAAGTTTGAAATTTTTCAAATATTACAAATTACACTACAAGTAACAGTTTATTCCATTAGGTCTGTTTTAACAGGGAATTGGAGTGTGTTCCTGATGTGTGGTCTCTTACTGAATGGTCTAACTGGCTGACACCTGCCATTTTCGACAAACGATATGACACCTTATTTTACACCCGCTTTCTTGATAAAGAACCATCAGTGCTTCTTGATGATAAGGAGATGACTCATTCAAAGGTGATTTATAAATATTTATCATACTTATTGTTTCTCTTAATTGAACTTGTTTAATAGTAATGGAGATCACTTTTGTCTAAAAAGGTATACAGTGAATACTACATGTAATTAGCTCAAACATGCCAGGGGAATACCAAACTTAGAGTGTAGGATGGTCTATCAATACTGATGCATCTTAGCAAATTTTATCTGATTGTCAAAAACAATGCATTTGACTCAGATTCTCCAGTTCAACAGAATTAGGCAACATATAGGAATGTGAAATTTTTAAAGTCAGTTCTCCGGTCTTGAAGTGTTACAAAATATTTAAAATTTCTGTTAAAAATGATTTTGTTTGAACCTGTAGAGCAGTCTTTGCTAGTCTTCGAGCATTTAGTGAAGGCTATCGATTTGTCTCAAAAAAAAAGTATCCAGGAAATGACGAAGTTCAGTTTCATTACAAAACTAAACTCCATTGTTGAAAAGCATAGTAATCTGTTATTATTTTTGAAAAGCAAAACCAATTCCTTTTCTTTTTCTTACATTAATTCAAACTGTTCAGATGTAACTTTGTTATCATTAATGAATCAAGAAGTTTCATCTTAGTGGATGACTCCAGCAGAAGGAGCATCAAAATTTATTGCACGGCAAATCAAGATTGGAATGCCCCAAGTGTATGAGCTGCTAAGATTTTGCAGGTAAGATACAAGGTTATCAGCCTTTAGTCATTTATTGTGTGAGTGGCTGACTGTGGTTTTGAATGATGGAGCATTTCTTGAGGGGATGTTCTCATGATTTGTATTTTAAATTGAATCATAAATTGGATTATGGTATTATTTAATTATCTTCTGTTATTTACACATCGTTTTCCTTTTTTGGCATGTTTCTTTTGGTGATTTGAGGAACAGAAGGGCAGTTTTCATTTGTATGACTCAGTCACGGAAAGGGGGAGGGTTACTTTAGGTGCGATTTTAGTGCAGTCACAACCTTCTCATCCTTCTGCATTAAGTTTTAAATTATTATGTTTTGCACTTTTACAACAGTTGTAGTACAGAGCAAAAGTTACTGATAAGCGACAGATAATAATAGTCATTTTGAAACCTGGTATGTTTAATCAGACATTACAAAATTTGAGGGATATTTGGACGTCAGTAAATCAGGGTACAAAGGAGGTGCCATCAGTCCATTAATTTTGTGTTTGCACCTGGACACCCAACCAGCCTATGATTAAATGCTAACAGGCCAGACCACAGCACCAGGGACTACATCCCTTACTCTTCTCAAACAGTGATGTGGGTTCTTTTTGTAATTTAGTACTGGCCTTGTATAGGAGACAAGTCCAATGGCTTAATGTCACTTCCTGGGACATGATCATCTGAACTGAGTAAAGCAAAGCCAGCATAATGTTTATTCTCCTTACTGGTCATGCAGGGTCGTAGCCAGAAAAAAATTATGACTGAGGCAATGTCAATGGCTAAATTCTCTTCCACGGTATTTAGGATGTTAAACCAAAAAAATGACTGAGGCAAGTGCCTCGGTTTGCGTCATACTGGCTATGGCCCTGCTGGTCTCCCTACATTTTGTTGATTACTGATTGGGGAGAACTTCTTTGAACATGATTTATCTTTGGTGTTCACTTTCTTAATTCTCATGACCTGTATGAATTATAATGCACAGATATGATATGGAGAAATTTGATGCTGATCACTCATTGTAAGGTTGGGACTTCGTGAGCTCACACCTCCTACCTTGCTGTCTGGCAGTCTACGTTTTGAACTGACCACTCCCAGTTGGCGACGTGAATTGATAATAATGATGGTGATACTTCTTGTGTTGTACAGATTTCCAAAGTGGGCAGACTTTCAGTCTTTTCAGGAAGCACGTGCATCTCAAGGATGTGAACAGTGGATGCCTATTATGTTAAAGTGCACTGACGGCATGGTGGTGAGATTTTGCATTTTAACTTTGTTATTTTTTGTTGATTGGGCATCACAAATCAGGCTTGACATCTAGGGTCAATAGTTGAATCCCTGGTCTCTTCCCCTGTGTTTTCACCTTAGACCTGACACTTCCTTCCACGATGCCTCTCTCTATCCTGGCACTGTTGAGTCAACCTGACTGGGAATAAGGTACTCTTGCCACAGACTTAAAGGGGCTGTGTCACAGGGATTTTGGTCACGTTTCATCAAAACTTTGCTAAAATTATGATTAAATGCAATTCCATGCCGCTTTCACACAAAATGCTCCTGGAACACTGAGGAGAAGATATGTACTGAACTTTTGCAAGCAGTGCAACCCATAATATGTTTTTCAATGATTTTTGCAAGAAACAAGGACAGAACTTGAAAACATTCGCCAAACGTCAAGTTTTCAAGTTGTAATCCATTTCCATCCTGGCCATCCTCAGCCAAAGACACATAAAAGTTCACTGAATTAGTATGGTATCTGAACAAGAAATGGACCATTTATTATTTTTAGATTTTCATTTAGTATGTGAATGTGACTATTGGCTTTTTAAAGCATTACAAAAACTGTGAGCAAAATCCATGCGAGACTGCCCCTCCAAGGAGGAGGGCTAGGGGTGGAATGCTGCCTCTCCTATTTGCTTAATGCCATAGATACCAAAGATAAGTGCCATTGGAGACTGGCGGTGGTCGATTGGACATTGGGAAATAAAACATAATTTATTGAGTTTCTATGACCTAATAACTGGATGCATAAAAATGAACGAATATTCCCTTCTTAAGATGACTACCACTATAATGGGAAGATTTTTGCAACCTTAATATACCAATGGTTAGCCAATAAAAACATTCAAGGTGGTGCAGTGTAAAAAAATAGGGCCAGGAAAGTAGATTTAATGTCGTTCAACATTGAATGCGACTCTTTTCAGCCTATGTTAAGCGGGGTGGCCAAATCAATTCAGCATCATTGCAATAAACTTGTTGAACGCGTTTGGCAACATTTTGAATGTTAGAGAAAGATGTTTATTCTGTTAGTGACACAGGCGACTCGGAAAAAAATCCGAGTTCTCCCAACAGGAGTCGAACCTATGACCTTCTGGCTACTAGTCCAGATGCTCTACCACTGAGCTACAGGAGACTCGTGGGAGCTAAGTCACCTGTGTCACTGACTGAATGAACATCTTTCTCATATACCGGTACTCACCAGGCTTAAAATTCATCGTCACATTTGTATCATTTTGAATGTTGTTGAATGGTGTTGATTTGTGTAAATTTCTGTTTCCTGTACAAGCCGGCCAAACGAGCTCAACATTGCTGATCTGACACCTGAGAACAGAAGAACTGTTGAATCAAATGTTTGATGGAAATCAAACTTCATTCAATACCATAAAACACATTCAACGGCACTCAACATCAACAGCATGGCCAAAGAATTTAAACATGTTTAATAGCCCTTTTCACAGTTACCTTTTCTCATTTGCATTACAATGTTTTTTAACGTGGATGTGAGGCAATTTCGGGCAATTTTGTAGTTTCTGCCCGAAATTGCCTCACATCCACGTTCAAAACCATTCTAATGCAAATGAGAAAAAGGGCTATTCGACAGTGTTGAATTATTTTATATTGAAATACCAAATCCCTTTGGCTCGACCTTTAGACTGATTTTGACCTGCATTCATTTCAGGTTTTATTTCCACATGACGATCTGTATTCGTCACATTATGACAGAGTTGTACAAGAGGTGTCAAACAGCGGTACCGGACAAATTGATATTCACGAATGTTCAGATACAGTGGCACAGTGTAATTCCAAAGGAAAGAATTTGAATCGAGTTGTCCTTCGGTCTGGTCATCCTCTTGAGATCATGTGCAATGTTCAACTTCCTCATGGACAATGTTCACCTGTGACTGACCCAGTCAGAATTCAGGAACTTGCCAAAAACCTACAACCACACATCTAAGGAGCGTTGTGGAACTGGAGAGTCGAGATCTGTTTGTTGTCTCCGAGACAAAGAATAACGGGTTTATTAAATGTTACTAGCCTTGGCAGTGTTGTTGTTATGATATCGGGATACAGTGATGGTACTGTGTTGAGGGCACTTTGTGGATCCAGGAGAGGGAGCGTAGAGCTGTTTACCGGGATAAAAGTAGCACTTACGACGAATTACTCTCCGCTGCACGTTTCCCTTTTGTAGATGGTCGACGCTAGAACAGCGTTACTTAAAAATTTTCACTGTCACTGAAAATTTTTCTAGTAACAAAACAAAAACAAAAAAATCCAATTCACCACCCCGAGTAGAACTCGAAACCTTTCGCATGTATAGGTGGTTTAATTACTGAAGTATTCGTGGAGAAGTTCCAGTTCAAGTATTGAAAACAGCGACAGCACAGCATCCAACTGTAGATCGTGCGGCCGAAAATAAAAGTGCCTCGAGAACACCTCGGTCCACTTCGGTTAACCTCATTAAGAACCCTCTTAATTCGCTTATCAGCCTTACCTGGTCCTGTTTTGAGGTAATTCCTAAACCTCAGATAAGAGGAAGAATTTTTTTCTGTTTATGCTTGCGTTACTGCCGTAATGCAAGCATAAACATATTTCCTTTGCTTCACGTGTCTATTCTTCCCCAACCGCTATAGCCTGTTCCAGGCGTTCAGATAGTAGAGCACGAGCGAAAAAGAAAGCGAGCGAAAGAGCGGGAAAAAAACGAGGGGAGACTGGGGAACTCCCCTCGTTTTTTCCCGCTCTTTCGCTCGCTTTATTTTTCGCTCGCGCTCCACTATCTGAATGCCTGGAACAGGCTACACCCGCTAACGCCTAACCCTACCCTGTTTCTCAGACGGGTTGAGGCAGAGTTTGGGCGAGCGACTTGTCATACCGTCTCTCGTACCGTCTAGGAATCAGGCTACGCCTAACCCACGCCTTCACCCCTCCCTCTCCACTGAATTTCGTTCCCAGATCTCTAATCTACTCGGAACTGACTTTTAGCGTGTGCTTACATGACCGGGCTGTTGTCCCGATCAAAACAACGCGAAAGGGCTATATAGAACTTGGGAGGGCTATTTCATTGTACGAATCGATAATTTGCCAAATTAAATTAAAGTAAATTTGCCATGACTCACAACGAAAGAAGAATCAACTGGATTCAAGAAGGACTCATAGGTCTTGGAGGTAAGAGAATTTGTCTCGCGAAGTTTAGCTTATCCGATCGATCGAGCTGTTTTACTTGCTGAGGCTCGCATGCGTGTGGCAATTCCATGTGTTCTATTCATTTGAATAAGTCGTAAATTTTCTGTTCGTGTAGCTTAACTTTCCTTAAAGACGCTATAGCTAACAACATTGGAGACATTTCAATCAAAGTACAAGCACTGTACTGGAGCACACGCATGAAGGACAGGAACTCCACGCAGGACATTGTTCGCGCCAAATAAAACTGTTCACTGTTCACTGGTAATTTTAGCTGAGTTCCAATATGTTTTAATGTTAACATTTTTTAACATTCTTCTAGTTGGTGTTCTTTATGGCACCACAAGTGTGGCAGTTGGACATCCTTTTGATACCATCAAAACCAAGATGCAAGCACAACATGGATTTGAAAATGAAGGGATGATCAGATCATTTGCCAAGACAGTCAGATCACAAGGCATCAAAGGTCTTTATCGGTTAGTGATAACTCTTTTTCTCTGTTTTAAGCGTTTAAACCGTGAAGTTCAGAAAGAAGTGACCTTCATTCCTTTCAGATTTAAGACCCATTTAACAGCCTTTTTCCATCACCACGCTCGCAGACTCTACAGTACACTTGTGAGGACTTCCTTCTTTTTGGTAACTAGAATGTGTATCGTACATATGCTGATTCATCGGAGTAAAATCAGGACAAATAATAAAAGCATACAAGTCATACAAATTTAATTTAAAGGACATAAAGATCTTAAAGGACATAAATAATTTAGTCTTAATCCTTTTGTAGTCTTGCAAATGTACTCCACACATTTGTTTTGGATCAGTATAAAATTCCTTTTGGGCACTCGTATCTTGTCCTTTTATCAGATACTTTGGGGCAGGTTGTTTTTCAAGGAAAAGGCATGTTACAATATTATGAGAATAGAGGGAGGATCCAGTCTGTGAGAAAGTTGATCATTGTTACATACCTTATTTCCTCTATTAACTCTCCCAGGGAACTCACGGGGAGCTTATTAAGGTATTGTGGGGGACGGGGTAATAAAGGGAGGGAGCTTATTAAATTTTTCTTCGTCAAAATTCTGCATTTGACCCAATGCACATACATAAAGAAGACTTTTACTGATTGATACATTACTTGCAAAAAATTTCGGACGTTAAAAATTCGGACGTTTTATTTCGGACGTTTAATTTTCGGACACTTTTTCCCGGGGGGGGGGTACTCGACCCATATTTGGATATAGGTGAGCCACTGAGGGTTTGAAACCCTGACCCTGTTTAGGACAAAAAATCCTAAAATACACACCCTGTTTGGGACAACAAGCTTAATTTTATTACCCTGTTTAGGACATGCAATACCCTGTTTATAATTAGGACAGACTTGTGTGAAATTATATACCCTGTTTAGGACAGACTCGCATGAAATCACATACCCTGTTTAGGACAGAGAGGCCAAAAACCATACCCTGTCCAGCGGCACATCCCCGTATAGGCCATATAAGGGAGTACCCCCCCCCCCGGGACTTTTTCTGTCATTTCGGACAAATTTCGGACAGTTTGCGGAAACATACCTAAAGTAAATTTATGCCTACAAAACATGAATTAGACTGAAGTAAAATCTGTAAAAGTGATGGTTTTACTGCACCCTCAAGGTTTTACAGATACACCGAGGGGAAAAACACAAATTCGATCAAGCTTATGTCACTCCAGTTGCAATGGGAGGGCTTCAGATAGTCCTCCGAGCTACGTTTAGCTACATTTTGATGACAACAAGCGATTTCTTCTTCGTCGTCTCGAAGAGCTTATTCAAAAGAACTATGAGCTTCTTGATCAATCACCTCAGTCACCAACAGCTACAGATGAAGAAGAACCACATGCTAGTGACAATGAAAGAACCTTTTAATTGTGTTGATTGATGATGAAGCAGAAAAGGACTAGCACCACTGGCATTAGCAATGCAATTATCATAAAACTGGGCTTGGATCGAAGACTGAAATAGCAACTGCAAAATGGAATTTATCTATGTTTTTGTCTTTCATAAAATCACGACATCTGAGCAAAGCCTAATCCGAATTTTAGCTATATCATGGATATTGGCCTTGAAATATGTGATGGAGTCGCCCAAGAAAGTACTTTAAAGTTTTGTACTGTTCTGTAAAAATTTCGGGCGCTTAAAATTTTGGATGCTTCAAAATTTTGGACGGTTTTATTTATGGACACTATTTTTGTCCGAAATTAAATCGTCCAAAATTTTTTGCAAGTAATGTATTCAGCAGGGTCCCAAAGGGGTTTAGGGGTTTAGGGCTTCAGAGCTCTGGCCTAAAAAATGGAGGGCTCCAGGACTCCAAGATGGAAAATTTGGGGCTCTGGGGCTCCGTTGCTTCACTCCAGGGCTCCGTTTAGCCAAAAACAGCATTTTTGTTCAGGCTCCAAGTTGAGAGAGGTTTTGGGCTCCGGGCTCCATGACAAAAATTTCAGGGCTCCAGGGCTCCAAAGATGGCCCCCTCTGGGACCCTGATTCAGTGCCAAAGTCACAACCTTTCATCCATTATATGACACTGTTTCAACAAACTGCAAGCTAAGGTAACTGACAAAAGTAAAAAGGTAAAGAAAGTCTTGAGTAACAGTAGATGCCAGATCATCAGCAGCAGGTTTTTCGTCAAAGTGTTTGTCAACTGATCAAAAACTAAGTGGGGGGGAGCTTAGTAGAGGAAAGGGGGTATAGGTATTGTATGTTGGAGTTACTGCATGTACATGACATAATATTTATAATGGCATAATGTTTTCAGGGGCTGCATTCCACCACTTTGGGGATCTGGAATCTACAGGTCGACACAGTTTGCTGTGTTTGAAGCGCTGTGAGTACATTACTGGTCCTCCTGTGTATTACTGGACTTCCTGTGAATTGGAACACCATCCTCTGGATTCCCATCCCACATCCAAAACTTTATTAATAATAATTAAACCATTATTATTATTATTATTGTTATTATTATTATTATTATTAATATTATTATTATTATTATTATTAATTCTCAGGAGGATTTTGAGCACTTGATTACTGTAATCTACCTGCCAATTCGCCGTAATAATAAGAGTTAGTACTTAAATTTTGGGCCTTATCCTGCCATCATTGACCATTGACCATTGACCATAAATGCACATTGACCTGTTGTCTTCAATCTAAAAAATCTTGAACTGAAACCTGTTTTCAAAAATTGTTTTTCACTGTAACAGTGATCAAATTTTCGTTTCCTTTTGTTGTTATGGAGACATAAAGCAGGAATTGTAAGTTTTAATTTGATGTGCAGTCTCAGAATATGTCCATACCCACCTCATGGAAGGTTTCAATGGGGTAGGAGGTCTCAAAAGCCACAATTTTTAAAGGAAAGTATGAAGCTAAACTGGAACTTCCAGATGGGTGGGATATTTGAAAGCAAAAAAAAAGGACATCTGTGGTGGAGGGGGCAATGGATATTTTTGGGAACAACACACTTAGTCCTTGTTTTTGCCGTCTGTTTTAGGTACACCTATTTCAATGGATTTGGGCGAAGAGAAATTCCTTTCACTGGTGGACTACAAGTGTAAGTAATGTAGTTCAACTTTACAATTCAACTGCGGTGTTAGATGTCAACATAATTTATGTGTACATGTTAAAACTATTTAGGAAGGTTAGGAGTTGCTCATAGCCTGTTCATGATCACCCCACTCATCCATTTATTCATGAATTAATGTCAAGAAGGTACATGTAGAGCACATTACACCACTGGAACTGTCAGAAAAATGATGTGGCACTCACAATTTTAATAACAGCCTCCTCTGCCTTGTCATTTTCACCAAGCTAGAACATTGTATTAGGTGTGTGACCACAAGTTGAGTTCAGTATGAAGCAATTGGGCCAGACCATCCTAATATATGCAAATAAGCTTTAATGAGAAAAATCATTTTGGAATTAAAATATATATATGTACTACATCGTTTTACAATATAAAAAATGACACACGGTATATTTGGAAAATGACATAAGATGCACAAGAAATTGAGTAAGAATGAATAAACAAAGAATGAATAAAAAAGGAAACGCAACCGCATTTCGTAAATGCAAAGTAACGCAAAATTAATGCAACCAAGACTGGAAACAAGAAGCAGATGACTTTGAAAGAATCTGAGCTAACACTTGCTAACTTTTTTTGTTTTTGTTTTGTTTGTTTTTTTGTTGTCAGTCGAGTGTTAATAGCAGGAGCAGCAGCTTCAACAATGAGAGCCATTATTGAGACGCCTCTAGAGCTTGCCAAGGTACAGAGCTCCAGTTACAAGTATCTGTTTTTTCAACGATTTTCCGGGTACACGGTACAAATACAGCTGGCCAGTGAAAATGAACTGGGTTCAATTCCAAGGTGTTAGAGTACAATCAGTCCCCATCCTAGGTTTAACTCTTGGAGGTGTTATGATGAATTCTTTAGACTTTTGCCTTCTTTCGGTGAAAAAGTAAATAATAAAATCTACAGTGCATGCAAAAACTAAGCCCCTGTGGGACCTCGCCTTTTAACCATTGTGCGGTCATTTTGTAGCAAACTGAAATGAGTTGAAGAAAAGTACATGTACAGTCTCAACGTAGACTGCAATACAGTTGTCTTTTCTCTTAAGACTCTCAAGAGAAGCGCGCGAGAGAAGAAAAGTGCTAACACGCAAGGCGCAGAGCGCACATGGGCCTCACACGCCCACAGAGCCTGTGAGAGAGCGTGTGAGGGCGTGTGTGTTTGTGTGTCATATGAGAGCTTATGATAATTCTCTATCCTGTTGGGTTTTTCATCTTGGTTGTGAAGAAGGAGCAAAAAAGGCAACAGTTGTGATAAAACCTTGTTTTCTACTTTATCGCCCAGGTACGGAGGCAAACAGCTCAAACATGGCAATTCAAAGGACTATACAGGGTAGGAATACGTTTTCTTGGGGTTTTGCCTTTATTTCAACTCCTGTGTTTACAGTAGATATATATGTAGGTCATGATGGCAAAGAAAGACACTTGTGGGATGTGGCTAAAAAGACAAAAAAGTCACAAGTCCCGCACATGCGTGCTCTGGGTAAGCTTGTAGCCACACACAAATGGCCACGTAGGTAGCGGGCATTACCCCTTCATCTACCCCCCCCCCCCCCCCCCCAAAAAGAAAAAGATAAATAGTGAGCCTGAGTGTTAGCAGCCATGGACAGCTGTATTATATATACATAATGTTCAAATTTACTCTCCATGCACACAAATTATTCAAGTGTTTGGGTCCAGTATCAAGGAATGATTATTTGATAAATACAGTGCGAGTTAAAAAGAGTTCAGGTCAGATAAATTTACACTTTCTTTTTAACTCGCGCTGGCGTCATGAAGTCGCCGAAACGTTGGAACTTAATTAATCTCGTTAGTTTTTACTTGTTTATGTAACAGGAGAATCGTTTGAGATAATTGGCGTAGGGCATCTGAAAAGTTCAGAAAAAAAAACATCCCGAAGTTTTATGTTTGGAAAGGAAAAGTTCGAAAAGTTTCGAAGTTAAACAAATTTCAAACGATCTGTACACTGCATATATCTTTTCTTTAGCCGTTTCTAATCGAGTCGACGCATTTTTAAACTCTTTATTAATTCTGGCTATACTTCCCCGATATTCAATTCAAACTTCCTTGGTTATAATCCCCCTCCCCCCTTAAACCTCCTAAGAGTTATGACCAGTGTTCACGGAATAAACGGTTATGATTGTTGCTCGCTGCAGGGCTTCGGAGTCACGTGGTGCCGTACCATGGGTCTTATGTGTACGTACTTCATACTGTTGGATTCTGGAAGAAGAAAATTTCCTGAACTTTTTAGAAGACCGATCTTAGGTCCATTTCTTGCGTCGGGAATTGCAGCAACGTATCCTTTAATAAAGCTAGTACAAAAAGTATTGTACTGCAGAATTGGACGAGTTTCTGTTTGTCATCCAGTCCCTGGATGACAAACATACTCAGCATGAAAAAACACGTGCCAGCAAGTTTGCAAATTTTGATAAAGCTCGTTAGATTTTAGGAAGTGGAATGTTTCTTTTTTTAACACAGGGTTCGTACAAAACTTTTCACGCCAAGATTCAATACTTTTCTCGTCCTTTTTTGTGAACCATTTTTCGTTTTTCAAAGAGGGTTCTCTCACCAGCCGGCTTGTAATCAAGAAACGCCTGCTCGCAAGTTGAACGAGGTACAGGGTCGTAACGAGGTTTGTGGGATCAGGGATCAAAGGGGTGGGATCGGGGATCAGAATGGTGGGATCTAGGATCACAGCCCTGAGATCGGGGATCACAGACCATGGGATCGGGGATCACAGCCCTGGGATCGGGGATCACAGCCCTGGGATCGGGGATCACAGCCCTGGGATTGGGGATTACAGACCATGGGATCGGGATCAGCAGTTTTTGGAGGGATCAGGGATCAGGCTGTACCACATTTGTGGGATCAGGGACAAAAATTGGTCACGCTTTGGAATCAAGGAACAGAAATTTGGGTACAAAAATGGGATCAGCGCTGAAGAAACATACCTCATTACCACCCTGGAGGTACGTGCGACGAGTGTACATGTGTCATTGGAGCAGTGTGCGTTATTGTTCTTTTGTGGTATTTCTCCTTGACGTTTTCTCGTTTTGCTTGGTGGGTTGTGTGGCCATTAGAAAACATGAAGTCACAAGTACAAGGAAATTACGGCAAGTATGTACATCGCTTTCATTTTTCTTTCCAAAAACACTTATTAAAGTGTACCTAACCTCAAAATATTTTTTACGCTGACATAAAACTTTGCACCTATTTTAAAAACATTTCACCATTATTTGCAGTTTTTGACTTTTTTACGGGCTTCAAATCTTACAAAGAACTAAGCATCATTTGTCGCACGACCGAGTCAGAAGGGGCATGGGTCTATTCCTGATTTGACGTCACGAACTGCTTTGCATGCATGTTTACAAAGACTTAAGGAAACGCAAATCAGTTTGTGATGTCAAATCAGGAATAGACCCAAGCCCCTCACTAGCTCGATCGTGTAACAGGTGATGGCTAGATTTCTAAACTTTTTACAGCCTATAAAAAGTCAAGACTTAAGGGGGGGGGGGGGGGGGCTCATAAGAAAAGGCGCAATGCTTTTCGAACGGGTGCAAAGAGTTATTTTAGCGAAAAAAATATTTTGGGGTTAGGTGCACTTTAAGTATTATGCGTAGTGATGGAGCTGTTTTGCAGTGACTGTGGACAAAAACGCAATACAATACAAGTTTATTGTAACACAAACAAAAACTAAAAGCAAAAAACAAAATTAATCACTAATTTCAACAGACATAACACATCGACGCAGTCAGAATTCGAAGATGAAAACTCAACCAGTTACGTGTAACTTAGTTCTTAACATGTCTAATTTCTGTTTGAAGGGACCTTCCAGTAGTGGCGCGCATGCGGCTAGTAATTAAGGAGAGGGGCGGTTTCTTTGGACTTTACCGCGGAATTGTTCCAGGATCAATCAGAAGCTTCATGTCAAATGGAACATCCATGATAGCTATGAGCTGGGCCCAAAGAAAAGTGTCCCAGTGGGGCCTCAGAGGATGATCCTGTCTACACAATTTCTACAGAATGGATTTAGGAAAAATTTTTGAATTCCGAACAACATGACGGCCTAGGTTTAAATAACGTGTGTCGCGGTTTTTTCTTTTTCACCATTGTGAACCAAGACTGTGGCAATGAAAGGGTTAAATCTTACCCAATAAAGATTTTTAATCCGTTTATTGCTGCAGGAGAATCTCGATAACTCGAACTCCTCTTCATTCGAAAATGTGAACTCCGCTACTCTCTGCGCTCACGTTTAGCGCTCTGGACTGAATCTTCCTTCTGGAGTCTGTCACGCAGGCTGCCTTCACTAATCGAGATAATTCATTCGAACGGTTTTGTGGTACTCTGGCCTTTCGAGTTATCAAGATTAATTCATCTCTAGTTAGCGTTCTAGCTTAACATGAATAATGTAATGCAAGAATGAAAAAATTTTGCAGAATGCTGGCAGTATTTATTTTTGTTTTTATTAAAAGCCCGGGTATATAATGTTATGCCTCGGTTGCTGTAATATACTCATATTTATATGTAAAGAACATTGCAATAGTAAATTCTCTCGTGCGGCACTTTCAAAATTCACTTTTTTACGATATCGAGGGTATTGGCGCACGGAGACCTCATCACAAGAAGATAAATTCTGTGTCTTCAGGCAGCCATAAATTATTGTATTTGTAATATTTCCTCTGCCATTATTAGAACATTTTTAATGGTTCCGTAGGCGTCCACTGTTCAATTACGCCAACGATGGACAAACACATAGCAGCAAACTCTCTGTCAAGTATATAACGTTATGTCATATGTATATAACGCGATGTCCTATTTGTAATAATAAACATAATTGTAATTAATAAATATAATTGTATCTTGACAGTGCGTTCAGACACCTTTTTAATTGTAATTCACTGCAGTTTATAGAATAAAACAATTGTAAACATATGCATTACTGTTTACCCATCTCTTTGGTGAATATCAGTATAAAATTCTTATGCAACGTTCTGGACACTATGATGTATCAGACTTCTAATACTGGCAAGCATGGCATTCAGATTATTAAAACTGCTCTATCTCTGCCGATGACACGCACGGTTCCACAAGTTAGACTGCAGTCAAAACTAGTATGAAACAGTGTGAAAAACCTTGTTGAAAGCTGAAATCACTGTTCGTATGCTATTTGTTGGTTTGCTTTACCTGTCGCCTATCCAAAGATTAATAGTCTCTCCCCCCCCCCCCCCCCCTATATAACCTATGTACCGTATCATTGTAACTGCCATTGGCGGAGTCAGGGAGAATACCGTAAGATTTAAAAACGCGTCAAAGAAAAACTTTATTGTACACAGCAAACGAAGAAGATCGGCAAATTGTAGCGGTTAAAACTGAAAAGAAACAGATAAAGTTACAACAGAAAACCAGAGCCGAAGCAACGCAAAAAGCTAGATCCCAAAACAATGGCAAAAACACTGCGGTCCTGAACCAAAGCGGGAAAGAAAATTTAGAAAATTTCCTGCGGCTAGGCACATGCGAAGAAACAACTTAGCCTGCGCTCGATGCGCTTCAAGAAAAAAGATAACCCGCTGGCGTTGAAAAACTAGAATCTATATACTGTCGCATGCGAGGTAAATTTTATGAATAATTACGATACATTCCAACGCAGTTACCAAAGGTGCTAAACTGTGTAGCTGACAAGAAAAAACAAAACGATAGAAAAACTAAATTGACCTAAAGGCGTTTAAAATACTACAATCATTTTTGAGCCGTTTTCAGTCTCTGGGGCCGATGGACGATCATGTTTCGCTTGTCACGAGGAAAAAAATTCTTCAAACTTTGTTTCTTGTTTTCTCAGTTTGCTTCAAGGCCTTTTGAAGAAATATTTTTCTAAGCTACCTAAAACAAGTTGATATGTTCGGATTCTGGCGTTAGCTGAGAATTTAAGACTCGGAAAACTCTACTGGAAAAGAATCTCATATTCCGAATTTCCGAGCTGCTGTTGGGTTTTCGAAAACGCTAGCTGGTCTCTTTCGCACTTTCAACTTTACATTTGTCCGCTCCGAGAACAAAAAGGGATTAATTTTGCCAAGTAGTGAGGTGAGATTCTGCCAAAGAAAACTCTAGTTTTACATCTTAAGTTCTTGCGAACAGATATCCCACCTAAACGAACCTTTGGGTGCCTGTCAGGTGTGTGCAGCTTTGGTGCACCTTATGGAAATACATCGATGAGAGTAGTAAGTCTTCCTGTTTGGGAGAATTCGGGGTTAGTATGGGCTCCTGAAGAGGAAAACAAGCAAGCGTGCGCTTTCCCGGCGATGGGGACGGCGAAAGGCGATAGGCGATTATTAGGCTTTTGAGGCGAGCATTCTGCCGGCAGAATAAGGCATTTTCGAACAGAATTTGAGCAAAATAAAGGAAAATCAGTGACACTAATGATATGCATAACAGTTGTAAGAAAAATTGAAAACTAAATACAAAATAAATGGAAAATAACTTGTGATTAATGTGATTATTAGCTAAAACGCACTCACATGATTCCATCACCTGCTTTGAAGTCAGTGGCATTGCATAAAAGTGCCCACGGCATAGTCTATGCTCTCATATAAGATGAATTATGATTTTGCTATGCATAATGAATCTAACTAGTATTTAGGGGTTAGGCCCAGGCTCCCTTCCATATTTGCGCAAATGCATAAGGTCCGAAGGGCCGAAAATTTTTCGGGTACCGAGCAGAATTCGAGCAGTATAAGGGTATCCGAGCAGAACTTCGAGCAGAATACGCAATTTTTACGAACACTGCGGGCAGGCAGAAAAAGCCATTTTACGAGCAGAATTTATCCAAGCCTAGCCATAGTCATCCACACAATATTCACGCGAATATTGCGCGGGAAATCTAAATTCGCTCCAGGACTGCTCGGTATCAGGAGTAGCCTCCATATTGCACCGGCTCGCACGCAAACATGGCGGATCTGAAGAAAGTAGTCGTTGCCGTGGATGGGAGCGAACACAGCAAAAAAGCTTTTGAATGTAAGTATCGAAAACCTTCATTGGTCTATTGAAACCGCCTGGCTGAATTCGGCAACAATGCCAGCATCAGAATTGTAAGTTTATCATTCAGACTTAGTGAGGTGTTAAAAATTATAGGTTGTTCTGCAACGTGCCAGTTGGCACGAAAAAAATATTGGCTGGCCATGCACTCAACAAAATTGTATCCAACAACGGCTACCAGAACTATGTCTGTAATTTTTTGGATGAAAAGATTGGGGCATTTGATGAGAAGAAATATTCTATATTTAATAACTTTGATTGAAGCCCTCTCCCTCCTTATAAATTAGTTCCCTCGCCACGTTTTCCACAGTGCAACTCAAAGCCTGTAGTCAATGCTTTTATTGTGCATTTCGATGTATTAGGCTGGCACACACAAGGGGACCGAATGTAGGGACTTTTTGTGTCTCCCTGTAACAAGGTACACACATGACACACAAAATGGGGACTGTCCACGAAGTCCAGTCCCCTGTATTGGACTCGTTGTGAGGACATCCCCACTTTGATTACCCAGAAGCGTATGTTTATTTTTTTATTTGGTATTTGGTCATGGGAATGGAGTCGCAAAAAGTACACACAAGGGGGGACAAGCACAATTTAAACAGACAAATCCCTGCAACATGTTTGTGGGACAAGATGCAGGGACCAAATTTGAGTATTTGCAAATCTGATGGAACTTAAAATAATACTTATGTTACATAAGTTGACTACAATCAAAGGTCTCCTAAGCAACTACCTCGGGAATTCAAAAAAGTGGTTGCAACTAGATCTGGTTGCTTACCAGAATGTGCTCTTGTAAGCCACCACGTGATAAAAGAATAGCGGTTGGTCACTTACCAGAGCTATTAAGCATGAAGCTTGGGATATGTTAAAGTGGTACTACGATCAAAAAATACTTTTGTTTTTTTCTTCAGATTTTGAAAGTATGTGTACTAAACACTCCCCAAGTGAAATCTTAAGCCTTATTTTTGAGAAGAACTGTTTATTTGAACTGCAATTTTCCAATTTAATGGTCCGCCATCATTACACCAGAAAGGATACAATGATGTCACTCATTCAAGAGCTTTAGAATCCAGTGTGTGAACGCAGCTTATTAATTATGCAAAACATGAGTTTGAGAGTTGGAAAGCTCAAAACTCCCGTGCTGCTTACTAAATAGGCCACTTTCACACACACTGCATTCCAAAGCTTGTAAGTGAATGATGTCATTGTATCCTTTCTGGTGTAATTATGGCAGACCATTAAATCAGAAAATTGCAGTTTAAACAAATAGCCTTCTTCTCAAAATTAAGGCATAAATATTTCGCTTGGGGAGTGTTAAGTAAACATAGTATCGAAATCTGAAGAAAAAAACAAAAGTGATTTTTTGATCACAGTACCACTTTAATGGTTACTAATAGTATTGAAGCAATAATATTAATTAGTTTATTGAGCAGTGGCTTACAACAGTTTTTAATGACAGAGTTTAAGTGACAATTCAAACGGGGGTTTACAATGCTGGTCGTAACTAGAACTGGTCGCTTACAAGAGTGGTCACAATGAAGCACTTTGATTGTAATTGATTTATATTATATAATTGACTAAAACAAGAATTGATAAACCAAAATCGGAATGTCGGCAGTTACACTAAGCACAGTCCAGGCAGAAATTCCCCCAAAGTTTCCCCCCTTCCTCTCCACACCTGAAAACCACACAGCGAAGGCAGTAAATAGTCTCATATCAGTAAGGAGTTACATCTCCACAACCCTGCTTTGAAGTCTTTTGTTTCCTTTCATCCTTTTGCAGTCTGCTTCGCAGGTTATAAGTAAAAACACTGTAAACAAATCAGCTAACCAAAATAATGTTGTCTGTTTTTAGGGTACTGTGACAACTTGCACAAGTCTAGTGATCAGATTGTCTTTGTACATGCCATTGATCTGGAGAGGAGGCCAATTGTTATGCATCCCCGTACGTGTAGGTTTGAAAAAAGCAAAACAAAAATCTGTGAAACTGAGGAAACATGTCTTCCCTTGTACAATAACATCTTACATTTCTTGTAGATGGGATGGCATACCGTGAAAGTTTCATGAATTGGTTTGATAAAAGTAAAAGTGAGGAAAAACAGATGCTGGAGTCATTTGCTAACACTTGCAGAAATAACAAGGTAAGTATTATTACAATACCAAAAATTCCTTAGCCTTAGGATTGTAAACTTCTTAATTTGGGGTGTTTATAACCAAGGGAAGCTTTTTTTCTGAGGGATTGGGGTTAAGAGTGATAAAGAAAGCAGTATAAAACATATCCAGCTCTTCTTTCATGGAGTGTCATTTGTTTAAAAATTCCTTGTAGGAATATTATTACTAAAATACTTCTAAACAAAATGCAAAACAAAAATGTAAGCTGTGCGTGTGACTTTTGGAGCCCCGTAAATCTTTTTTTAAGGCTTAATTCGCAATTGCTGAAATTTCGATTACAACTGCAATAGTAACATCTTCATTTCACGTGTGCCTTTTGTTCATGCACACATACTGTGAAAGCTCTATTAAGCCCCAGGCCTAGCCAAGACTTCATATCTAATTTCAGGTCTCAAGCAGTTCAAGGTATGTTGTTTTAATAAAGAGGGATGGCTTATTCAAAGCATAAATTTTCAACAAAACTTGCATTAATTTTCCCAGAATTCTACCACAGACTGAAGAATGCTTAACATGATGCTTCTCACAAAGTTAATACAATGCCATGCAAATACTTAACAACACCTCACATTAAAGAACACATTTTTCTACAGAAAAGACTGTATTTGCATTTGCATTATGCATTTTTATGACCAGCATTCAATACTTACCACTTGATGAGGGGTGAGGGAATTTAAACATAGAAATGCACTTATATTAACAAATTCTGTCATCGTAAGGGGACAGGGGACTTAATGTATTTAGCATTTATAGTAGTTACTTTTCAACTCATTACAGCATGTGCTATTTTTTTATTATAGTGGCACACTTTGCTCTGGATAGGTTTTTGTCTCACTTTAAAATGTAGTATGAACAGGGATTCTAGTCAGCAAACCATACAGAGTTGTTAATTTTGCTGTAACGCAGAACCTTAACCCCTCCAGTGTGAACAAGTTTATTTTCACTCTTTAGTAGTGAAGACCATTGATCTGGAAATTAGTAAGTCAGAAGCATAATATGAACATGTCTAAAATGGACCAATCAGATAGCTGGACATCAGAATAAAACACCAAAAGCTCATTATTTGTTTGAAATATGGCTCCCTGATTGGATCTGGCACAGATCAACAGGTTTTTGTACTGTCTGTACTGAATAGCTTTCTCTTCCAGCATTGTGTAGTTCCCAAAAATATCTATACTCCCCCCACAGAAGGTTTTTTGTTTTGCACCCCTCCCCCCAAGAAATTCCAATTAAGCTTCATACTTTGCTTCTAAAATTTTGACTTTTAAGATCCCCCTTCCCGTAGGAATTTCCGATGACCTTCCATGTGATTGTCCTGTGATGTGAATATATTTATTAACATGGCCTGTTGTTGTTCTGATTGCTACTGTGTCTAGTACAACTTCAAACTAGTGACAGAGGTTGGAAATGCTGGAGAGGTTATTTGTCAGACAGCAAATAAAGAAAAAGCAGATCACATTGTGATGGGAAGTCGTGGATTAGGGACAGTGCGACGAACGATACTGGGCAGCGTTAGTGATTACACTCTGCATCACTCCTGTATTCCAGTATCTGTGGTACCATCAGCACCTGTCCAGGAATAGCTCAGCAAATCTTGTTGTTTGAAGGGCTTAGTGCAGGAGGTTAAGTAAGGGACATTGTCATCTATATAGTTTTTTAGTGTCACTTTGAGAAGCGGAAGAAACAGTTTGCATTCTAATTGATGGAAGCCTAAAAATAGTGGTCCAGTTTTGATAATTAACAATATTATTACTCACCAAAGTGGAGGTGAAGGGTGATGGAGATATTATTTTGCTGAGCCACGAAGCAGTGAGGGAAATATCTACTGCTCTTCACGGCCCCTGAGGTGAATAATAATTATTGTTTAAGTATAATACCAAACCACTGGATAGCCAGTACCAAAGTGTTCCTTTTTTTCTGCGAAACTCGTGCACGAAATCTGGAGAGATGGCAGGAGGTAAATAACAGATACAATCGTGAGTATGAGTAGCCAATCAGAGCATGCGAAAACACTATTCACTGGTTTGGTATGTACTTAAAATGGTTATTTCAGTGCATGGAAATAATTAGTGTTTTTGGTCTTCGATGGGTACTATAAAAATTGAAAAGGCAGGCTGAGGTCTTAAAGTTCTTCCCTTGGCTTGATTGTAGCTCATTCTTTCTGTGAAGATCTTCTTCATAGTCATCCTCACGGTGATCAAGAGGCAATTCATGAATGAGCAGGTTGCTTACGTAATTTATGAATTTACCCAATTTTTGACCATAAACTTTGAAAAGTTCTATGATATTACCCCTTTAAGTGATGTTGTAGCCCAGAAAAAAAATGTAACTTTACATTGTCACACTATATTGAATTTATCACATAACATCAAATTGAATGCAAACATTTAAAAAAGCCAACTACAGTGTATTAGCTTATTGGTTGTCATTGGTTGGCTAGTTAGGTAAGATAGTCTTGACATCGACCTTAGAACTACGTGAATTATTCATCAAGTCTTCCACTGTGGTTTTTGTATACTGAACGTGCTGTACTCGCTGTTTGCTGTAGCAATATCCTCCAGAAATTTTAGCCTCCAGTATAAAAAAAGGCCAAAGTTTAGCAGTCATTGCTACATAATTATAAAATGTGGGCAATTTGCCAGCATTTTTCTACATTTTATTTCATTTTTTTCTTTTTTGACCCCAAACTTATGCTGTTTGCACCACGCCTTTCAATATTCATGTAGGTATTAGCGTTTTAAATCACAAATTAGATATAATTTAGCTTGTTATATGGCTATATTAGGTATAGCTCTAGCATGGTGTAGTTACAATATGCATGTCTGCAACTGTTTAAACAGCTATGAACGAATTTGTTGCCTTATTTGTTATTTGAGTTATTTGAACGTTGTTTAGTCAAGGTTTAAGAAACCTTTAGTGTTAACCAGTTTTAAACTACATTAAAATTCCTTCCTTTGTTAAAGAACATGGTAGATTTTAAGAGAAATTGTCATTTAAACTCCTGACATACAAGAATCTGTTGTAGCCTACAAAGTGAAACAGGTTCTTAATTGGAAACTAAAGGACCTTTCGTGGGTTTCGATAAAACAGGGACCTAGAGCCGGGTCTGTGTATTTTTAGAATGTAGTCATAATAGGCATATCGTACTTTTCATACACAAATGCATGGAACCACAGTCATATTGAATTAGTTATCTGTCTGACAGTAACAAGCAGTTTTAATCTTTAAAGGGAACCTCCACTGTTACAACAGATGGACGTTAAATTGTTGAAAATAAAGTCTAAATTTCAATTCTTTAAGTTGACATGTGAAAAGAAGTTTTAGTGTACCAATTAGTTAGATAGGAATATCATCTATTTTCGCTTTTGAATATCCCCCGCACTGCCATTTTGAATTTTTATGACGTCAAATGGTTGCCGCTATTGTTATTTACCGTACCCAAATTGTGAATTAGCCAATCAGAAGCCTTGTTTACTGTCATGATTTTCTACGATATCAAGTCACTGACCTAATATCCTACGATATCATGGACAGTTTGTGAAACTTGCATTTTTTTGCAGACTTTAGAGGCGAAAATTACAACAGAAATACAACGAAACGTAAAACTATTACATTTGTTAAACGAGAAAGTAATTTGTTTAACGTTAAGAGAGAAAAAAAAATACAATTTCGCGCCAAAATTGGAAGCGGCTACACTGGCGGGCGCTCGAGTGAACTTTACGGACAGCGCTGAAACTTTTTTGGTTTCAAAATGGAGCCGGATTTTCCAAATTTCTTTCTTAACTTGGACTTCCAAGATTCAGAAAATGAAACTCCAAACAAAAGAATTAAATAAAATGGCAGATGAGGAGTTCGAGAAGAGTATTGACGACCAGAAAAGTGTAAATACGTGTCGCTCTACAACGCCTGACTGATCACGGTAACTAAAAAAAAAAAGGCGGGTTTTAGGACGAATTGCTGGTTTGCATGTGACGTCATAAAATTCTAAAATCAAAACTCACCAGGCCTGCTGAATTTTTATCGTCAGCAGGTGTAAGTTGACATAAAAATATATCTTTTTACAAGTTTCCAGCTCGGTAGCGTCTTTCGTTTTTAAACTAGAGCATTTTGAATTTTCGAGTTCTCCGCCGTACGTGACATCAAGATGGCGCCGTGACAAAGCTGTCTTGTTTGAAAAAAAGGCCTCTCCTTAGGATTTTTAGCAGTTTGAACATTTCAAGTATTAGGTGAGGTGTTAACGTGAAAGTATACTAACTCACGAGCGAAAAGTAATCGCTTTCATAGCAAAAGTGAATTCCAGGTGTTTTCTTTGATATCCGGCCGCCATATTGGTGTACCACGGTGGTACACCAATATGGCGTCTGCATACTGAGCTCTATAAATTTCCGCGGAACGTTTTGGCAAATAACTCAAGAACGGTGTACCGCACAGACCTGAGACTTGGAGAAGTTGTTTATTTATTAATCTTTGATAACATTTGAAATTCTTGGCTTCTTTTATTGAATGGTTTCGAATTTATTTTTGTATGGCGTGACAGTGCAACCCAGCAATTTGGGTACGGTAAATACCTAATCGCACCTTTTTTAGTACGCTTCGGCAGCATATCAAGCTCGTTTGGTTTCACCATGGGTATTTTGGCTCGACTACGTCTCGCCAAAATACGAACCACGGCTCGACCAAACTCGCCTGATATGCCGCCGAAGCGTACCAAAAAGGTACGATTAGGTATAAAAACAACTTTCATTTGTGTGCAGCAATAGTGGCAACCATTTAAAGTCATAAAAATTCAAAATGGCAGCGCCCGGGAAATTCAAAAGCAAAAACAGGTGATAATAAGCACTTAATGACTGGCCCCAAGGGAAACAGTGAGTTTTGTTTCCCCGTGACCCTCAATGTTCCCCGAGGCAAAGCCGAGGGGAACATTGAGGGTCGAGGGGAAACAAAGCTCACTGTTTCCCGTGGGGCCAGTCATTAAGTGTTTTGTTATACCTCCCAACTCAAAAATAGAACAAATTAAGCTTACATACGTGAGCAAGGAGTTGAGATCCGTCTTGTTTAGTTCTTCAAAGCTTTGTGGTAAGTTTTGTTCCTTACAGAACTCTTATAAGGTTTTAACAGCATTCTGTGATGCCTCGTTTGTGGATTTCGAACTTTCATCCCATATCAATTGTTTAATTTCTTCTTCTGTTCGGACTTGAAAGCGTTTCGCGGCCATGACGGAGAAAAAATTATATTCTTGACGCGGCTGGACACAAATTTGCCGCGGATTCAAGGCGCACGACCTGATCACGTGCGAGTCGAAAGTTCAAGTTGTTGTTTCCCAAGGGAGTTGGTAAGTTTTTTTCGCCCTAGGGAGTTAGACTGTTTTGACCCATGCCACGTGACACGTTCTTGTCCAATCAAAAAAGGCGTTTGAGTTGGGAGGTATAACAATCGTCTCTAACTTTTTGGCACACTAAAACTTTCTTTCCACTTGTTAACTTAAGAATTGAAATTCAGACTTTT
Source organism: Siderastrea siderea (assembly GCA_964030785.1). Lineage (NCBI taxonomy): Eukaryota > Metazoa > Cnidaria > Anthozoa > Scleractinia > Rhizangiidae > Siderastrea > Siderastrea siderea. The sequence continues at coordinate 4,235,343 of OZ034966.1, read as the reverse complement.
TAAGTCAAACAATTTACATCAATTTGTTGTAACAGTGGAGATTCCCTTTAAAAGTTACGAACCTGTTTCTGAAGAAGCCTAATTTCTCAGTATACGTTAAATATATAACAAACAGGTTTTTACTGTAGGCATAACACCAGTAGACTTGCAGTCTCTACAACAATAAACCATCAGCGTGACCACAAATATTTCTATTTATAGCTGTTGTGTCATTAAAATGTGCACCTGATGTTTGCGGCATTGGTAGTTCAATAAATTTCCACTTAGCTGTTATACCTAGAGGGGAAGGGGGATTCTGAGGGGACACTTTTCAAGATGCCATGGGAGTGTTCCTTGGAAGTTGTGGTTTATGATATTGACTGTTATATCTTCTGTGAGGTAAAGAGTTATGACAGTTGTACAAATTGGTCATGTTCCCTGAATAAAAACTGTGGAAAAAGCCAAATGACATTCAGTTTTTTATGAAATTCTGCACATGACTCTGTTATGGATTTAAATTTTGTTTTAGGTTTGATTCTCCTGTGTCCTTTACTTTAGGTTATGACGGTTTATGATGTTTATGATAATGAATGTGAAACACAGGAAAATAAAAACAACCCTACAGCAAATTTGAACCGCAACTCCTAATCCCTTTTATTTTAGCATGTGTCTTATCGATCCGGGCTTTCGGGGGCTTTGTGAAGATTTTACCCCGAGATTTATCTAAACTATATTTTGGACTGGTACCTTGCACATGCATTACTCAGTTTCTGCGAGGTAGTCGTTGCATATGGCAAAGGTCATTCCGGCGGGCCAATTTTGCACAATTTTCGCAAATTCTAAGTCCGCGAAGTTAACAGTACCACAAGGTAATGGTTGTTGTCATTATTAGCCGGCCGTCGCCAATATGGCGACGAAAGGGTCTAGTAATACCCATCTTTTTTACCGTATTCGTCGTAGGTTATTTACCCCAACCGTCTGGTTTTCGCTCGGCCAACAAATAGTCCAGATAACTTACGGTAAAAAAACTTCCGGATCCGGTCATGACGTCAGGATTTCTATGCTTTGCTGTTACGTTCTAGCGTGGCTATTAATTTGGTCTGTTTAATCTTATTTCTCGTAATTTGGTGATCGCAAACTGTTCAACAGAGTGTACAACAGCAACAAAATTCCATCTAAACTAGCAAAAAGATCCAGAAATCTAAGTTAAGCCTATATTTCTTCTGCTTCATATGCTAGCGCTGGTAATCAGAGTGAGGCCGAATCTAAAAACAAAGGCTTTTATCTCTATTAAAGAACGTCACTGATGATTTATTCAGCCAACAAACTTGCAGTCTTTACATGTAGATATCACTTAACATTTTTCGCTTTAACTAAAAAGAAACTAGTAATCAATTATAAGCCGCCTTAGTTTGTACGTAGTCTAACTTAAAGTGCAGCTTCTATGCACTCCTTTTGCACCTCCGAACACGCTAAACTGCAGTATCCATCTTGTCTGTTGCTGCCTTTTCCTTTACTGGTACACAGCATCCCCTGTTTAAAAGGATGATATTTTGTCAAAACACAAATTAAATAAGCCCGATCGTATCCAATCGGTCCAATCGGACAGGCATGAACAAGCAAGGCTCATCGGTTGCTGCTGTTTTAAGCTGCCGTTTTTGTAGCATGAAGCTCTGGGAACATTTATACTACCCCCACCCCCAAGCCTCCCGATGGGAACATCTTAGGTGGTGTATACCCCCGGCATTTTAATAAGCTTTCCTAGCAATCGTGACATGGTACCAAGTTTGAATGTCCTACTTCAAGGCCCCACGTTGAACTCCTCCGTCCGTTTCTGAAATGATAACATGGCAATCATCCTAGATAGTCACACTAAAATAAAGTGATATATTATCTATGGCGGTGCAAAATGTTGCTACTGATTCGATAGTTGAACTTACAGATGTTCATCCTGTTTGACCTCGTTTTTCTTATGTACCACCACAACACGGACTGAAAATGCAAACAGCTCCGTCTGAGTTCCTTGATGACATTTTGTGTTGTCGTACAAGACATGACATTCGGTGTTGTCGTACTGGCTACCTCTGTTATCCCGCTCCTCCACCTCGTTAACGTTTTGTTCACCACTATCAGGAGTGACATCAAATTCCCCGCTATCTTTCATGGCACCATAAACTGTGGGCATTTCTATTTCTCCAGTTTGTAGCTGACTGTTGAGGACGTTCGTTTCGACCACTCCACTGATTTCTCCTTGTAAATTGTTGAGAGGAAGAAGTAGAGACAGGCAGCACGAAATGGACCAATGCGGATTTTTGCGCCACTCCTTAAAGTAGTGATATAGCGTCAATGCGTACTGAACTGAAAGTAAATGAGACAGTAGACTTACGTAACTGCTCGAGCACAGTAAGGAAAATTCCGAAGTATTTGATCTTTCAGTTTACTTGTGTTTTGGAGCAATGCTTAGAACAAACGGATTCTAAATCAGATTTAAAGAGCCACCACTTTTTTTTTTAGTAAAATTCACTCGACTTCTTCGAGAGTAGCTTTCTAAAAACCATCCCATGACCACAAGTGACCTTGATTTGAGTTTTCTAAAATTAAATGCTATTCTCTTATTCTGATAGGATATTCGATCTGATTTATTTATTATAACTTTTAGTACTTACCATTAGTTAATATGTGGTCCCTTTGCCTATAATGGTCAATATTCTGACTATTGTAGCTTTTATTTCTACTTGTATTAAATATGTAGTTTTGCACTCTGGTCCCTTCGCCCACACTTCACACTTAGTGTTAAGTCTTACCTCACGCCTTTAACTTGAGTGCGCTGAACAATTCAATTCTGTTTAACGATTATTTTGTTTAAGTGAAGACGAATCAAGCTAATGTTTATCCCTTAATGCTGGCCTCAAAGCAAACGGTTTTGGTTCTTTCAGACCTTCAGTGTTCTCCCAAGGTGTGTCTTTTTGTACTACCTCAAAGAATTTACAAATAGTTCTAGCTTTCAAATATGCCGCGCTTTTCATACCCACAACCTCACAGCGTGCAATTCTAAACAGCTTAAGATTTCTTCCCGTTAAGATTTACGCTTTCTTAAGGCATGGCACACCACTCTTTCTCGTCCATTCGAAGAAGGCATTCACTTGAACTGGAAGATACCGATAACCCATAGCTTTGTAAGTAAAAAGGTTAACTTACCAGCAAGCAAGGCAATCACCAAGGTATTTGCTGCAAGTATCAGTATCCTAAATAAGACTGCATCTGTGTACGGGTCTCTCGTGGCCGGTAAGTTTTCTGCAGGAATTCTACTCACTGCTCCAACACCCAAGTTGAAAACTGTAACAGCAAGAGACACTGACATTAATCTGTTCTCAACACCGTCTTGTATTGGTTTCATCCAAGAGAAGAGCACTCCATACATCCCAGCGATGACCCATGCGAAACCAATGTAGGACCTGCTCTCTTGCCCCACAAGAATTAGACCTGATGTAAGTATTACTTTACGAGACATCTCAACCAGTTCCCAATACCACGAATGGTTTTTATAGTTTTCGAAAAGAAAACTCAACCCCGAGATCATTTCCAAACCAGAGCTTGGATTCTGAGGAACATTAGCATCTTTTGTGGCTAATTCTTGTCGTCGTTTCCAAAGGGCGATGAATGAGGCAAAAGGAAGGGCTAAGATATACGCAGTGGAAATATATGCCCCGATAAGCAACTGTTTGTACTTAATGCCTTGGCACTGTACACTGTAATCTGCTTTCAGGTACTTGTTGCACATCTCCCTTTGTTCATCAAGATCTCGGCAGAATTTCCGGCAGGCCAGCGGCAGGACATTGGCTGTCTTCGAGCATGTGCTTAGGTATGTCACATACAAGACGAAAAACAAATTCCTGTAGACGAATTCTTTCGTCTGGGAGACTTTTGTTGATTTCTCCTCCTTGTTGAGGCCCTGATTAGTTAAGATTATCAGTTTCCGCACCCCGTAAGCGATGCCGAAAAAGGCAATGAAAGCTGCATTTAATACCGCCATCGCAAACAAGCTTCGAAATGCATCCACGTGCAAGGCTGGGACAAGGCACTCAACTGGAGCGATCTGAAGGATGTCAAGTTGAAGTAGCTGAGAATATTTGGCAACAACCTGAAGAGAATCTGGCCACTTTATGAACGAAAATGCTTGCAATAAACCATCAGTGACTTGATAAAAGCCAATGACGATCTTAAGTTTGGATAAAAACATGTCTATCATAGTCAGTCCGGTGGTCTTCTTCACATTTTTCTTACCCGTCCACACCAAGACCGCAATGATTATTATTAAGACGACAACAATGATTGACAATTGTCCCACAATCCACTCCTTTGAAGGACATTTTTTGCATATTTGCAATTGCTTGTAGTATCCAGAACTGCAAACTGCACAGAGTGGACCTTCGTACCCATTCGCACACAGGGAATTTAAACCACCCTTGCAAGACTGTTCCACTGGACATTTATAAGGCGTTGGTATTTGGTATGGGTATTGTACACTGGAAGCATCTAATGCTGGTAATGACGCCAACATATTTTTAATAAAATCCCTGTAGCGATGTTTTCTCGTCTCATTCCTCCATTCCCACCAATAACCAGATTTTAAAGTAGCATACTCCTCTTTGCATTCCAGTCCGCTTTGTCCACACTTGTGACATTCTTCGAACATGTGAGTCCGATAAAATCCTTCCAAGCATTTGCAAGCACGGTATCCAGCAAAGAAATCAGTCTCTGTTCCTTTTTTAAAAAGGAAATTCAGAAATGATTAAATTTCTAAATGGCAGCATTTTCGATTTGGTTTCATCGCATAGTAGTACGAATAAACTTATACTTAGATAGAAAAACTCATTTACCTAGGGGACAAGACTTGCAGTCTGAAGGTTGGGCTCCTGGTGCTTTATCAAATGGCACAAATGAACCAGTTGGACAAAGTTTACAACTTGTTCCCACGTGGCCGACCTCATCCGAGTAGAAACCTCCTAATTAACAGGGAACAGGATCAGTGTATTCACACGAAGTGCTGCAAAGTGTTATAGTAATTATTATTATTGGCTATGCCAGGACACTTTCGTTGCGCTCATGTATTAGATAATTTGGATGGTTGGGGATCCTGCTGTTCAGAGTGATAAATAGAGTCGTTTAGCAATGATTTCACACTCAGTAGTATTCAATATGTTGCGGTAAATTAAAGAGAAATAGCGTTAGATCACAGCGAACAGCGGTGTGTTCTTAGAATAGGTTTTGTCAGGAGCATATCGTGATTATACTTGTGTTGATTGTAACGGCAAATGCAGTCGATAAGAACGTAACAGTCGATTTCCGGTCGTTATTACATCAGTGTGAATGTATCGAACTGTATTTGTAGATTATCTGTATTTGGTTAGACGGGAAAGAAAAAAGGACAATAAATAAAGCGAAAGGAAATAGAAAACTACGAAAAGAAAATGAAATACTTACATGCTTTGCTAGCTCGTGATAGGGAAAATTTACAAGAGAATCCAAGAGCACTTTTGTTGCTGACTTGTAAACTAGCCGAGCACATGTTACAGACCATAATACTTAAGAGCCAGTGTCTGTAAATATCGAAAACCCGGCGCCAGTTGTGAAATTTTCAATTCTTCATATTTTGCCTAAATAAACCCTTTAGTGAGTTATTTTCGAAAATACAATTAAAAGTTCCTAAAGCGCTTTAGTTTTTTCAAAATCGAGGAAAGTCTGAAAATCGCCATTTTGGCTTCCCGCCGCCATCAAAAAAAGGGTAAAATGGTGCATTTTCTTTTCGTTCGTACAGCTAAACGCGGTAATGTTTACCGATGTACTTTTAGCAAATCATAACACCATTCCTACTCTTTCCAAAACTGTAGTTTATTTGGGGAAAGCTTTTAAAGTTTATATCTTTCTAGCTGTTTTATCTACCCCGCTCTAAGCGCTTCAGCGGATAAGCAAATTTTAGCTAATTTCTAAACCATAGAAAGCCCACTGGTACATTGAATTTCAAGCCGAAACTACGATGGTCTTTAAGCTTATACTTCATATTATGCTGTGTGAAAATTTCTTCCGCGGCCCGACAAAAGTGTCCCGTTGAGAGACGGAAACGATGAGTCAATTTTGGCAACGCGACCAATTTGTACTGCAAACAAGCGTCACTATAAATAAACCCAACATCAATCAAAACTCAGCTCAGAAAACCTTCTACAGTTCAATATCAGACATCATACACATTGTAACTTAAAATACTTTTTATTTTGATGAAAAAACATCTTACCTTTGGGTATTCGTCGCAAAATAGATGCTAAAAGAAGAAGCTTTGATTCTAGCTTTCGTTATCCGACACCGGATAAATTACATCTCAACCACAGGTCGAAAAGTCAATGCAATCATCTGTTCGTCACACAAGGGTCGTATTTGAGTATTTCCCTCCTTGTACTGCAAAATAACATGTTTTATAGCAAGGAAATTAACTTATTTTCTTAAAAAGTTAACATTCCTGGTGCTTTAAGCGTTTTTAAAAAAAACATTCGTTTCCACTCGCTTACATTTGCGTGACAAGAATTCGCTTGCTGCTAAAGCGGCAAACTGTATCGAAAAGATAAAATGCAGTTTTCAATAGATTAAAAGTGCTCATCGTAGGGAATATATTGCAGAATTTGCGTTGACTAGTTACTGGCAGCGAGGAGGACTTAAAGTCCTAAAAATAAAACAGTGACAGACTAGTGAAAGCCAGTCATTTGAAATTAATTTCCAGGCGGTCTGTCCAACTGAAATACCCTTGTTCTGAGAAAACACAACAAAGTCTAACATGGTTAAACTTACCAAGGTGGTTGAAGGATGATCAACTTGACTGTTAGTATTCTGGTAAAATGATAGGAATGTGTTTCTTGCCTAGCTAGTACTAAAAGTTTTAAGACGGCCATGTCAAAGAGCCTGTCGTGACAAAATTTGTTTTAGCGTGATTGGGGATTGGGGCGAACGCCGGGGAGAGTGGGTGGGGGTAAGGGGAAGGTAGGGCTTTCGGAGAAAAAAATATGCAGGTGTTACACTAAAGGCTACAGTACTGAAATGATATGAATAAAGAAAGTTACAATGCACATTGATATTTTTGTCTGTATTCCCGTTGTTATTTTTATAATAACGTTAATCGACAATGATCCCTTATAACCAGTGATATAAACAAAATTTATATTTTAAAAAATCTATTTGTATACATATACTCTGCCAGACTAATTGTTTTACTGTAACCTGAATCGAAAGTAAGAAATAATTTGTATAAAAGTCATTTCTCTTTCGCAAAAACCCTTCCTTTTGGGGTAATATTTGTTTTTCGGCCCACGGCATGAGCTTTACAAATCAATCTTGCGGTGTTATTGTGTGGTCTTTTTAATTTACTCCACAGAGCAACTACAACAATCTACTAATTCTTGAAGAAGAGAAATATAGGGTACATTCCTCCGTACTGGCGGGGTTGGTGCTTGAAGTTCCAAGGCAACCCCACCTTTAGCTTTTATATTTCCTCAAGAGAAAATAAGGAGTGATTTCCTGCTTTAAACAAAGGCACACAGATCGTACTGATCGACAACAATAGGGTGGGTGATATGAGGGGAGGAAAGCACGGTGTCTCTGGCTGTAGAGAAGTTCACTTGCTCTTCTAAAGCAAGCACATCTTGCTCCGTCACCTGCGCCTCTTGCTGACCGCTTTCGCTGCCAAACGAGAGAAGGATGAAATTTGCTGGGCAAACAACCTCTCACCATTTGGGCCCTCGAGCTCGACGCATGCCTTTGGCGACAACATCGGGGTTTAGTTTCTTCCCGGTGCCTTGACCAATGTGAAACTTGGCTTTTAGTTAAGACGTAGGTAAAACGTTGCCTGACTTTGAATTTATTATTCCTTGGAATAATCAATTGCACAATTTCGAGTTTGGCGATGGGGAACTGAATGTGGTATGGTGAGCGTATGGCATTGTTTCAGGAAAGCGTTTTGTGGTGGACAAAAATACAGGTCAGTCGCTTTACGTTTGTTATTTTATGATTTTAGAAAGGTAGTATGTTGGTATTAAAGGGCTCTATAACTGCTTTATTTACGAGAAAACGAATTTTGAGATGAAATTTCATACAGAAACGCCTTTATAAATTCAAAGTCAAGCAACGTTTTACCCTAGGGTGTACAAGGGAAGGGGCCTTGGAAGGCACTCCAATGACATTTCAATTTTTTGCACTCTGTTATTTAAATTACTTATTCTTTACCATTGGTACAGTAATTTAATCCAAAGTTGTTATTTTATCTCAGATGTAAACTAAAGTTGGTTCTCCGCTCCGTTTTCAAACGGTCATTTTAAAACGATATCCACGGTCAGGCAGCCCAGGCAATCCAGAACAGAAACAACCGATGTTCCTCAAGTTCGTAGGACTCCTGCTTTGCCCAGTACTGGAGATTTGTTCTCTTGTCCACAAGAGGGTTGTGTACGTGTGTTCCAACGACTCTACTATTGAATGGCACCTTTCCCTGGAAGCCTGCGAGCTGTCCCCTGAAAAGTATTGCATCTTAGACCTTGCAAAACAGTAGTACGCCTCTCACCTTCAGGAAGGTACAGGCCTTGTGCCTTCGTTACAAGTCCCAGCCTCGTATGTGTCAGCCGACAACGACCAAGGCTACAAGGACGACTGGGCCTGAGGCTGAAAGATTTAGGGACGCGCTGAAGTCTTAACTGGCACCGGGAAGAAAGTAGACCCCGATGTTGCGCCAAAGAAATGCGTCGAGCTCGCGGTCCAAATGGTGAGAAGCTGTTTGCCGTAACGGAAATTCTATCCGCCCAGCAAATTACATCCTTCTTCTCTCGTTTGGCAGCGAACGTTTGTCAGCAAGAAGTGCAGCTGCCAAGCAAGATTTGCTCGCGGTAAAAGAGCAAGTTAACTTCTCCACAGCCAGAGACACCTTCCCTCATATCACCCACCCTATTGTTGTCGATCAGTACGATCTGTGTGCCTTAGTTAAAAGCAAGGAAATATAAAAGCTAAAGGTGGGGTTGCCTTGGAACTTCAAGCACCAACCCCGCCAGTACGGAGGAATGTACCCTACATTTCTCTTCTTCAAGAATTAGTAGATTGTTGTAGTTGCTCTGTGGAGTAAATTTAAAAAGACCACACAATAACACTGCAAGATTGATTTGTAAAGCTCTTGCCGTGCGACGAAAAACAAACATTACCGCAACAGGAAGGGTTTTACGAAAGAGAAATAATTTTATACAAATTATTTCTTACTTTCGATTCAGGTTACAGTAAAACATTTAGTCTGGCAGAGTATATGTATACAAATAGATTTTTTAAAATATGAATTTTGTTTATATCACTGGTTAAGGGATCATTGTCGATTATCGTTATCATAACAATAACAACGTGAATACAGACAAAAATATCAATGTGCATTGTAACTTTCTTTATTCATGTCATTTCAGTAATGTAGCCTTTAGTGTAACACCCGCATATGTTTTTCTCCGAAAGCCCTACCTTCCCCTTACCCCCACCCACTCTCCCCGGCGTTCGCCCCAATCCCCAATCACGCTAAAACAAATTTTGTCACGACAGGCTCTTTGACATGGCCGTCTTAAAACTTTTAGTACTAGCTAGGCAAGAAACACATTCCTATTATTTTACCAGAATACTAACAGTCAAGTTGATCATCCTTCAACCACTTTGGTAAGTTTAACCATGTTAGACTTTGTTGTGTTTTCTCAGAACAAGGGTATTTCAGTTGGACAGACCGCCTGGAAATTAATTTCAAATGACTGGCTTTCACTAGTCTGTCACTGTTTTATTTTTAGGACTTTAAGTCCTCCTCGCTGCCAGTAACTAGTCAACGCAAATTCTGCAATATATTCCCTACGATGAGCACTTTTAATCTATTGAAAACTGCATTTTATCTTTTCGATACAGTTTGCCGCTTTAGCAGCAAGCGAATTCTTGTCACGCAAATGTAAGCGAGTGGAAACAGATGTTTTTTTTAAACGCTTAAAGTACCAGGAATGTTAACTTTTCAATTTAATAAGTTAATTTCCTTGCTATAAAACATGTTATTTTGCAGTACAAGGAGGGAATACTCAAATACGACCCTTGTGTGACGAACAGATGATTGCATTGACTTTTCGACCTGTGGTTGAGCTGGGTTGAGATGTAATTTATTCGGTGTCGGATAACGAAAGCTAGAATCAAAGCTTCTTCTTTTAGCATCTATTTTACGACGAATACCCAAAGGTAGGATGTTTTTTCATCAATATAAAAAGTATTTTAAGTTACAATGTGTATGCTGTCTGACATTGAACTGTAGAAGGTTTTCTGAGCTGATTTTTGATTGATGTTGGGTTTATTTATAGTGACGTTTGTTTGTAGTACAAATTGGTCGCGTTGCCAAAATTGACTCATCGTTTCCGTCTCTCAACGGGACACTTTTGTCGGGCCGCGGAAGAAATTTTCACACAGCATAATATGAAGTATAAGCTTAAAGACCATCGTAGTTTCGGCTTGAAATTCAATGTACCAGTGGGCTTTCTATGGTTTAGAAATTAGCTAAAATTTGCTTATCCGCTGAAGCGCTTAGAGCGGGGTAGATAAAACAGCTAGAAAGATATAAACTTTAAAAGCTTTTCCCAAATAAACTACAGTTTTGGAAAGAGTAGGAATGGTGTTATAATTTGCTAAAAGTACATCGGTAAACATTACCGCGTTTAGCTGTACGAGCGAAAAGAAAATGCACCATTTTACCCTTTTTTTGATGGCGGCGGGAAGGCAAAATGGCGATTTTCAGACTTGCCTCGATTTTGAAAAAACTAAAGCGCTTTAGGAACTTTTAATTGTATTTTCGAAAATAACTCACTAAAGGGTTTATTTAGGCAAAATATGAAGAAATTGAAAATTTCACAACTGGCGCCGGGTTTTCGATATTTACAGACACTGGCTCTTAACACTCTGCCCCAGTCCCCGAGGACCGGAACTGGAAAATCAACCAAAATAATTGAGAAACGTTTTGTAACTAACAATCAGTAATAATCTTGTATGGTGCAGTGTTTGATTTTGCTGACGTGACTGTAAGTGGAATTCTGTGTTGGAACATTCAATCCACCTTTTGCGTCTCCTGTCCATTGGCGATTTCTATTCAAGAGATACGCTTGTTGAGCGTGCTAATGGAAGGCTAACGGTTTCGGAACCTAAAAACTGGCTAAAATGCAGTTGAAAGGCTTTCAGACGGTCTAGAAACATGAAGACAGTATATGATCTGATATGTACACTTAACCGGCTAGTTATTGTCCTTTTTAGTTTCCTGACTAAACTAGCGATCACGTTCCATACAAATCCGTATATTTTGACACTAAAGTGCTCTTCTCGTGACCCTGGGGGTCCTGTGCAACTACCACTAGATCTCGTCCGTGGGACGGTTATTATTTTGATTGTCGAAAACGTCCTTTGTCGAAGTGATGACGTCACAAATTGTGGAGTGACCATGGCCACTCGTGGCCGCTTTAATATGGCCAGTCTAAAAGCGAGAGGGTAAATTCCAGAATTTTTGTAGACTTAATAATATTGCAAACTAAAAAGCGGTTTAATGTTTTTCTTTAGTGTCATTTTTGTAAAAATCAGGTGAAGTTTGATCAATTGAAAGTGAACATTATATGCTTGACAAACTACCACACGCCCATGTGAAATTGCTGCAAACGTTTAAAAGAAAAGAGAGAAGATCTCATGCAAACTCCTCTCAAACAGTGAGCCTTTAAGCATTAGAAAACTTTTTCCGTGTTTGCATAGCCTGATATAAACACGAGAGGTGTTGAAAGAATTCGAGAAAGTTATGCAAACCCGATACGAAGTCAAGGGTTTGCATAACTTTCTGGAATTCTCCCAAACCCTTCGAGGGATTATATCAGGCTATACAAACAGAGGAAAAAGTTTTCTATTGCTTTTATAAAAAAGTTAGTCTTCTTAAAGATCGTGACGTAACAACTGTTTACATACTCTCATGCAAATACACCTCTCAGCCAATCAGAGTGCGCGTAGTATCTTAGTTATTTTATAAAACGTATTTGCCAACTGATGCTGTGACCTCCAACTTAACTTAAATTTGACTTTAAGTTAATTCTTGTCGTGTAAAGCAGACTTAAGGCACCTGGAGGGCATTTAATACATCCTTCAGCTCCTTTTGAGGATGAGTTGGCAAATGTTCCTCGCGGGCATGGTAGAAATCTATAATCCCCTGTGCTATTGTCAGGTATTCGCCTGAATCCTGAGGCAAGGAGGGCAGAAATAAGGGCATCCCCTTTGGGAGATACTTCAATAGCTTCGTCATCAGAACTTAAAGGACTCCTTAAGGAGAAAGAACACATGCAGGATTTCTGTTAGTTTACAAATAGAAGTAAGGAAATGAATGCAATAAATAATAGCTAATATTTTATTTATAGCTATAATATTTTATTTAGTTTCACATTCCAAAAAAATATTTAATTAGGAAGAGATCTTACCGCAAAACAGTCATTGTCAAGTAGAGGGTCTGCATGGGGGTGCTGGATTCTCAGTTATCAGTTAAAATTTAGGCCATTTCTCAGCTATCATTCAAAATTTGAGTCATTTCTCAGCTATCAGTTAAAGAGTGTCAAGTAGCATTCGATGATTTCCGTTCACTTTCCAGTGACTCCGACCTGTTTTGGAGATTTAACGCATACAGTTTATCACCGATGAAGAGCTCTAAGCCATCTTCCTTAGAACCCTTTCCCCTAGGACTTAGCTTCACACTAACTGGCTACTTCGAGGTATCTCAAACTTTTCCTCGTGAAAGGTGGCAGCTCTCCTGATATTTAAATATTTAGTCTTAAACTTCAACAATCTCGTATCTCGAGTCTTCTTTCCTCACTACGCAAGCTTGATGAAACGAGCGACTCTCGAAAGTTCCGTTCCGTAGGATCGATTTTGATTGGTTTTGAAAACAATAAAAATGGCCGGAAGTAACACACCAGGAAGTTCTTTGAGTCACTTTTTGAAAGCTAGGCATGCGCAATTATGAAAGCAATCATGTCTCTTTTTAATACTCATCAATGAACACATCGTTGAAGAAAAGAACACTTTATAATGCACCTATCAATTTAAAGCCGGCGGGGGGGGGGGGGGCGGGGGAGGCAGGGCATGGGGTGGGGATTTGACATTTTTCAAAACTTTGGCGTCAAATTCCCTACCCACGGGCAAACCATTCCAGTCAAATGCACAAAAAATTCCCCACCCCGGGCGGCATATTGCTGTCAACTGATTCCCAGGCTGGACGCAAGAAAGAAGTAAGGAAAACAGGCCGAAATAAAATTCCATAATTTTCACTTCTCAACGTTTCTACATCCCCAAAGGTACTTGTTTAATAACCATTCCATCTGCGTTTAATACACTGTGTATGTCTAATTTTTTTTTACAAAATCAACAGAAACTTTAGGAAGCAGTTCTTGTTTTCTGCAAAGGCTGCAGAAAGAATAACAACTGAAAAGACCAACATGACAGTCATTGCAGCGACTGGCCAGTACACTGATAGTTTGCAATGGCCACAAAATCAACTTGATTTCTCTTTTTCCCTCTTTACAATGCAATGTCTAAAAACTTTCAAATAAACAAAAACATAATTTGACTGTTTATCTCCATATTTTCGATTAATTAATAATCGAAAATAAGGAGATAAAAGAGTCAAATTCACGCACCTTTCTCTAACTCTCAATTTCGTCATTCTCGTCCCCAGAGCTACGCGGCTTGTTGCGATCTCACCGCTGACCAATAAGATTGCAGGCTCTGGTATGAGGACAGCCATTATCATTCAAGGACGTATAGCGCAGGCGTGACTGGGGAAAAGTAATTTCGATCTCAGGTAGAGCCATAATCGATCATGGCTCCTGTACTGGTCTCAGTCTCTTTCGTCCAAGTCGATGTTCAAATATCCCCACGTTGGGCGAAGACAGATTCAAATATCCCCTCCCCGGAAGACAAGATCAGTCAAAAGACCCACCCCAGGCCAACAATAACAATCAAATTCCCACCCCATGCCCTGCCCCCCCCCCCCCCCGCCGGCTTTAAATTGGTAGGTGCATCATGATAAGTTCAACACTGTGCATTCTTTGCCTCAGCGAAATTGCCTGCCGGTAGCGCCGGCGGCCTTTATTCGTCCACTTTGTTTTATAGTACATTCCCTGTACATTTTAAAACAAGTATAAGATATGATTGTTTTCTTATGTGCTATAAGAAAGTAATGCACCTTGAGGACCAGAAAAACATATGAATGCACATGCCTGCTGATTGTGGTTCCACTAGCAGCCTTTCTAGGCCTCAACCGTGCCGTACATTTTTTGTTTTAATATATCGAGTGTCGCCAAGCGAGTCGTTCGTGTAGTAAAAAAGAACTACGCAAATTATTCTGGCGTTATAAATAAACAGCGCTCACTAGAATGACCTAGAATCGCTTTATTCTTCTAAAGGTATATATAATATTTTGGATTGACAAGAATCGGTAATTACATAGAAATTCAATGAATTATATTCTGACTCCCGTTCGAATACCAAATACAAGTCGCCGTAAGGTTACCGTACGAATAGCCACTGCGTTTTTTTTATAGCACATGGAAAAAATAATATAAAAGATCGTACCGTTGAGTTTGCTGTTTCCTTCTTCGGCAATAAGGTTCGGAAACTCCAGCTCCCATTGACCTTGTGTAATGATCGCATAGTTTTCAGTCGTACCGCCGCTCTTCGCCAAGGGATAGCGCTTTAGCTCATACGTCCCAAAGCCGCACTTGGCTGCCTGCTCCTTTATACCAAGAAAATCGCACAGATGTTTTTTTTTTAAATGGAAATATTTCGTTGTTCATCGAAGTTTACTGTTAGACGACTTCTATGTCTTTCAACCTTCTTCACCATGGCGAAAGAAACTTAAAATTACTTTGAAAAAACCACACAAAGCAGCCATATTGTTAAAAGTTCTAAAAATCAAGAATCAAGACTCGTCGAATAGCGCGACTTTTCGCGCCGTTTTTATGCGTCGTAAGGCGACCTTAAGGCCTCTTGGGAGCATAGTCTGCGTGGTCACGCAACTTAAAAGTAACGCTAGCGTTAGCGCCTACAGGTAACGGATAGTCATGGGGTTTAACGCTGTCTATTCTTGAGTCCAGAAAGTGGCTTAAATTATTTTTTAAGTAAACGTTGCGCTGTATCCACCTCTATCCAGGCCAAAAAGGTCAACCATCTCATCTGACAGTTATCTGAACGTTTCTCAGCTATCAGTCAAAAAACCACCTTTTCTCAGCTGACAGTTAAAATTTTGGCCAATTCTTAGCTATCAGTTAACCCCATGCAGACCCTCCAAGTAGCGTGAAACGCCATGTAGCTATAGAATGAATGCGGCAATGTTTATTTCAGTTAAAAGAACTGGCAATGCAAAATTTATTATTATTTTTTTTTACGTTGAGGTTTAGTTGACACGTTAGAAGAAAATATGATAATCTCTGGCACGTTATGAACTGCAACAGGATTTGTTGGCTCGAATTTACTAGGCTCTTTCTTTTGAGCGTAGAAACATCAGACTTCATCAGACCTTGTTTAGCCGACTACACTTTGACCTCTGCTCTTCTAACAGACATTAGAAGTGAAATATTTGAAACATGATGTATATGATAACTATGGATGAAAAATTTAATACACGGAAGTCTCTCGTAGTCATGTACGCAACTTCGGTAAGCAGTTGCAAAAAGAGTCAAAAGAGAGTCTGAAAGAAAAAACGAGGTTAAACGGTATTCGAATCCGTGACCGTGCGAATACTGAGGGTTTAAGTAGGAGAGCACCTGATCGCTGGTTATAATTAGAAAACGCAGAAAAACAACAACCTAAAAATGTTGATTCCAATATATAATTGAACATAGGTCCCGAGCCAAAGAACAGTGTATTTGCTATGTCATATCTGATTTAATCCTAAATGTACTGACAGATATATTAGGCAGTTTTGGCTGGAGATCTTGGAAAAATATTTCAGCGTTCCAACTGTTCTACTCCGTAGCACCCTAAAAACGGAAAGGTTTAGAATGGTGTAAAATCAGCTTGCTTTTACTTTAGTACCCTGGACAAAACAGAATGTTTGGCGCGAGAACCGATGTGGCTGCGCGTGTTTTCCCGCCCTATTTCTGGTCTTAAGGTAAACACTCTTATATTTCACGAAATTTCCATGTGTACAACTTTCTTTCCTGCTATGTTGCCGTTTTATAGAATTAAGGGAAATCATTTAAAATTTGAAATCGTTTAACTTATCCTGAACTGTTTTGTCCAGGATACTATTTTTACTCTATGTTAATTTCTGTAAGTATAAATTCCCCTCCTTACAATCAGTGAAGCACCCCCACAATTAAACCTTTGAATGCAGAGGTCCACACGACGTGTAAATGAACCGCACTGGTTCGCTTTTGCCGGATCTCTGGTGTAGAGATGCTGGAGCCAGACGTCACTGGAAGTGTAATTGAACAAAACAATATTTCGGCTAACAAAATTAGCCTTCCTCAGGGCCAGAGCTATACAGAAGGAAAAAATGTATAGCTCTGTACAGCTATGGCCCTGAGGAAGAGTAATTTTGTTAGCCGAAATATTGGCCTTAAATAAATCAGCCCTTTGCCATAGTGCCAGCCTTGTATTCAGTTTTGTTCCGTTAAAGCTGTTTCGAGTCCTGCAAAACCCATGACCAGAGTACGCCATGAGATTCGATAAGGGGAGAGAGAGAGACTGTGGTATTTAGGTTGCCTGAAGTTTCAAAACAGAGAAGATATGGATGGTTTGAGGGGAGTTGACAGTAACTTTGACAAATTTGCCGTCAGAGTACTCAGTAACGTGGAAAATGTGGGCGATTGTCACACGATTACTGAAGTGAGAGGAAGTTGCAAAAACTACGCATAGCCAGTTAGAGGTGGGATGGAGATCACCTGACTGATGACCTTAGCTGTTACAAAAAGACGACTATAAATCGCTTAAAATTGATTTACTATGTTGCTATAATAATAATAATAATAATGATAAAGATAATGATAACGATAATGATAATCACAGTGTTGCATCAAAACCAAGTATCCCGTAGAAAGACTCAAGGCTCAGTGTTTTCAGTTTCGTCCTCAGCAAATGTCTACGAGAAAGAAGTTAAGAATTATTGAATTAAGCGTTAACGTGTACAAAATGGTGTCCTAAAATATTGTCCTATTCCTCAAAATATTCACTAATATTCCCTTCCCCACAGTGTTCAATATGGATACATTGAACTAGGCAAGTTTGTTTTGTAAAAAGGTTCTGTTGCACATTTGAAAATAGGCATTCGAAAGCTTCCTTTTGACTCCTTGAAGGTCAGCTATTTTTAGTAACGCTATAAAGAAAAGACACATTTGCATCAATGAACTTTTATAGATAGTGGTTTGTTTTTGTTCACCGTTACTAGTTACTATCAGTAATGCACTGAAGTATTGTGTCATTAGATACTGATGGCTGAGGTGGAAATAAATTGCAACTTGAAAGTGTAGGTTCTTGTGACTTTGCCAAAAATAGCCAAAAATTATCATGGTTTATTCTTCAAGCATTTACTTGATGGAGGGCTCTTGATCATAATTCTGGTACACTCGGGACCAGGGCGGGACAAACAGCCCCACTTCAACAACTCATACCTACACAGCGACAATCTCAACCATAACAACAAAATAGTAACTGACCCCTGCCGCGTATCTCGTTTACCCAAAGCAGTGGAAAACCTCTGAAACTGACCAACTAACTAAGATTGAAATTTGTGACATCTGGTACTTCGAAACTAAAGTGAAAATCAAGCGACCAGAATGAGTCATCGGCATGTTAGAGATGGAAACTTACATTCTGAAATTGAAGCGGCCAAGTCGAAATGCCTTCGGTTCGATAGCCGTTATTGGGTTATCTGATAACATTCTTAACAAAGAAACAACAAATATGATTAGATGATTACAACCAAACAACTCCTTAAATCCATACGTAAAAAAAACACAAATTACTACGGAGATTACTTATGTGCTTATCCAACGTGTAATATAGCGTTTTTTTTTAACAGACTCGGCGTCGTATTTTTTTTTAGAGGAAGAAGCCATAGCAACGCCCTTAACGTCAGAGGTTCTTCGAAACAACACCAGTTTTCCTCCTGAGTTAAATTCATCTTTCACAGAAATGGGGATTGTTTGGACTTCAATAGGACTCAGCCTTTTCCCGGATATTGCCCCCTCTGTATCTCATCAAATATGTGGTTAAAAAATAATAAATGAGTAACTGATTCAGTTCTAGACATGGATGCAATATAAATCTACTTTAAAGTTGCTTCATCTTTCAAGAAAATAAGAGTAACTATAGAGCTAGCTACACGGAATATTCTACAGAGCTCAATATGGTCAGTCTTATTGACCTCCTTTCCTTAATTGCTTCATACGCACATGGTCTGGTCGCGAGATCCATAAATCTGCGGATCCAGATAAAAGAATGCCCGATATGGAACATTTTCCAGTCGATTAGCGGTTAAAAATCTGCAGAATAAAAAGGATGTGAAAGTCTTCCAGCAAATGTGACTTACACCCTGTTATGCTTGTTATTACTTCAAGGGACTGTATTAATTATTCTCCCTCTGAGTTGTCTCCGTGACCCCACGAAAGACCTATACAGGCTGGGACTTAATGTTCCCTAAAAGCTTTAACCATATGCCCGTTTGATTGCCTTATTCACGCACAGAGAGGCGAGTTGTGGTTGTATGTCGCGTTTTGACCAACGCAGGCCTGAGTCAAAGCTGAGTGGAAGCCCGAGGGCCGACAAAATATAGTGGGACCCGTTTCTCGAAAGTTCCGGTAACTTTTCGGACCCGGAGCTATATTATAAAGTCAAAATCTATAGAACGTTGGCGTAGTTTTTAGCCCGCATATCAGTCTGATTTGTTTTATCAACTTAGAATTTTATTGCGCAGCTTTCAAAAACAACAAAATTTGAGTCTTTAATACAAACATCGCGCACATAAAATAGCTTTCCGGACCCGAAAAGTTATCAGGACTTTCGAGAAACCGGCCCCCGGGTCGTTAAGTAGAATATTAGAACCACGATTGCTCCAAGGGAAAGAGCACAAGTTTCGATAATGGAAGTGTCTAAAGGGTATGGAAATATTCACGTAATAATCTAATACTTACAGATACATGATATGGGTGGAGCTGGCAAAAGTCTTGTTTGATATATTGGAAATATTGTTGTTTTGCAAAAGCCTACCAGATTAAATGATCGAGTACGAGTAAATGCTTACGTTAATTTTAATATGTTATAGGTGCAAAATGGTCTATAAATGAAAAATAATAAATAAATGATTGAATGAACGAATGAACGAATGAATGAATGAATGAATGAATGAATGAATGAATGAATGAATGAATGAATGAATGAATGAATGAATGAATGAATGAATGAATGAAAGAATGAATGAATGAATGAATGAATGAATGAATGAATGAATGATATAAATAGATAGATTCGTGAGTGATTGAGAGAGTAAGTAAGAAAAACGATAATTATCAAGTGTGTGGGTAATAATTAAAGTCACTTTTAAATTGGTTAATAATTCCGACTATTAATCAGTCGCTACAACAACAGTAGCTACAACAACAGAGGTGTCAACGAACATTTTTGAACAACTCACAAAATATATAAGCTCTCCACACAACAGAACACTTGGTTTGGTAAGTATTGAATTTTGTTGTAAGATAGATCCCTGGAAATCAAAATATTGAATCAGTACGACCTCATAAGCATTTCCTTGGTCACTTCTGAAGATTAGAGTTCTCAGTTAGGCGATGTGCTGTCACTTAACTTAGAAAAATCGTTAATCTATTCAATGTCAAGAGTGCCCAAGTTAAAACACGGCCCACTGTTCGGTAGGTTTCATTCAAATCTGTTTTTTCTTTTAAGTAGGGGGTGGGGGTGGGGGGGGGGGGGGAGGTACGATTTCACTCAAAGACTTGTTGAAAACAACAACTACGTCCCATGACTCAAAGTTTTCTTTTACACTAAAGTTAAAATCACAAAAGTTAAACTCCTTTCCAGAATTCAGTGCTCTTGGCCACTTAATAAAATGGATATACAATAAAATCAGCGATGATACTTATTTCTTGTGATGTATTTGGTAATCTAGCTCAAAGGTTCGGTGTGCACTTACAGCCAAAACAGTTCTGAGAGGGTGGCAAACACTCTTTCAGGTAGAAATTTAATGGCGTTTGAAGACAAATAACTGTCAAAAGGTAAAAAAGTGAAGTATAATCATGATTTCTCTTCATAATACACAAGAATTGGACCTCAGATCCCTCTAATGATGTGTCACGCTAGCGTAAAGTGATATCTTAATTTAGGTCAAACTTGTTTATTGTTTGTTTGAAACGATAGAAAAGCTGGTAAGAGGCGCTTGTTAACGCCGTCCCAAAAATAATTTTCTCTCTACTATCATCTAAACGCTAATTCCGTACGGTTCAAGGGCAGTCGAACAGTGGGCGAATCCAGGAATTTGCGATCAGAGGGTTCAAAATGATGACTTCTACTTGATACCTCGAAAGCCATTAGAATGGTAGCTTAGCCTTAGGAAATTTAAAACAAATGGTAAAATTTCCTGGTAAATATGGTATACTCAGTACACTGAGCTGTTTTCTTTCTTTGTATTCTCGCGTTTGCATATTTCAGAATCGAACACACGAGTAGAGGTTTGGACGAGGGAGGGAGAGGGAGCGGTATCCAGACGCCCTGGACCCCTCCCCCCCCCCTCCCTTGAATCTGCCACGGAATTCTTATTTATGATTATAACAATAAAGGAATTGAGTTTCTTGCCGTAGGCTACTTGGGTTTACAATTATTCACTTACAGAAATGTCAGCTTTCTGAGACCTGTAAACACTCTCTTGGGCAGAAATGAAATAGCGTTGGAAGACAAATATCTGTGAAATAAAGGACCCAATGTGTGAGGCTGCACAATAACATGCAGAGTTACACTGTTATGACATCACATAATTTTGGAGAGGGCTTAGAGGAATTAAGCCCTGTGGCTAAGCGAGACGTTGAATTCTTTTAATTCCTTAGCCTGCTTGGCTGGCACAAAGGGGAGGAAAAGGGGGGGGGGGTAATTATTGGCAGTACATAAAAGATGAAAGCACCAAAAAACTAACCAGCCAAAAAATGCAAAACAATAATACAAAACAAAGCAAACAAAACAAACTAATAATAATTACCCAACAAGAAAGGGAGCAGTGTGTTTCAGTGGTTGTCCTATATTCTTAACTTACAGGCTACCGAGATTTGTTAAGCCAGCAAACACTCTTTCAGGTAGAAAAGTAATGGCGTTTGACTGCAAATCCCTAGAAAAAGATTCATCTAATAAGCAAAACGGTTACAGTTCGCACTTTTCAGACTGAATTTGCTATTTATTAGTCCACAGCGCAGGCTTTTTTTTTGCCGGCCAGGGCTGGATTAATCCGTGTTTACACCATCTTGGATTAGCAAAACGCGTGAAAGGTTGAGAGAGAAGCATGACTCCTACTCTCTTAATAAAAAAAATTGGATTTATCAACTGAGTTGATCAGGTTAATTGGGCCACCTTTCACTCATCTAATTTATTTTTGTTTTTTTTCTACGCTGCCATGTTCTTACCAATGGCGTAGCTCCACCGTTCTCCATATGAACAAAGCACAACCCACAATTCCCTGATTAGCTAGCGCTCGATCTAACGAAGGGCTAACGCTCGAAAAGTCAGCTTTCAATTTCTCTACGGTGGCCCAATTTACCTTATCATCTTAATTGATAAATTCAAATTGTTGTTTCATTTGCATTTGCCTACCGACACTGCACCACAGCTTCTTTAAAAACCTATCCCCTATTCTCTTGGTCTCCAGCCCTCCCGTGTTCTCCTAATCTAAAATAGCGGCTTGCAAAACCGAAGGAATGTTAGCGCTTGGTCGCTCAAAATACAGGTGCCTTGCACGCTGGCTATTTATCGATCATCTATTTTTTGTTTGTTTGTAGAATCCAATTTCTCCCCATGCAATGGAAATTAAGACTCTGGTTTGACATTGATTACCTCTCATACAAGCCAGTTTCATCTTAAGTTAACCATCAGGCGATAAAGATGAAGTCGGGAAAATTATGGGACATTTTCTTTTTCCAAATATGAATTCTTCACTTACAGGTAACGTAGTTTCTTCAAGTTTGTAAAAATGCTCACAGGTAGAGATGTTATGGCGTTTGAAGACAAAAACCTTTGAAAAAAGTTGGTCTGATGAGGTGACATGACATTTCTATTATATGTTTGTTTTTGTCGATCTGGCGTGCATAAAAGTCAGAGGAATATTGATCCTCAGTTTAAAGAGTTTAGCTTGACTTGATACAAACCTTCCTGATTTCCACACGTAAATCGTGCTGATTGGCCTCGGACCATCATTTGCTCATGAAAAGCAGGAAGGTCCGCAGAAAATAATCCGAATATCTCAGGCGATTTAGGCCTACCGAGCAGATATTCTCCGAAACGAATTGTTGGGTGTACCTGGACTTACTGGAACTCGATCATTAATGTGTTGATCGAACTGACGATGAGGTATAATGAATATATGACATACATATACGCGAAATGCAGTTTAAGCTTAAAGTGAATGGAATGGTCTTCGTAGTGTGCAAGCAATTCAAGCAATTACTTTTCTTAAATATGTAGTTCATACATTCATTACTTTATCCATTCCACATGCGGAATACGAGAGTCCACAATTGACCTGCTCAGAGCAAAGCAACAATATCTCGGAGGGCCTTTTTATAGTCATGCTAAAAACGTTAATGCTTTTAAAATTTGCTTATACACACTGCGAAACCAAGATCATTTCATCCAGTTCGTGTTGAAGAATTTTGTGTACTGTAGCCACCACGCTCATCACTTACAAGAGCTCCAAATTTGCCAGATTCGCAAACACTGCGTCAGGTAAAAATGTTATCCTGTTTGAAGACAAATCCCTTGAAAAGGAAAGTGACTGGCGTTAACCAAAAGAGCTGTCTTAGGGATGAAAATGTTGAACCAGTGTGTTGTGTACTTCTCAAGTTTTTTCCTCTCCCTTCCCACCTTTATTTAAATCTCTGGTTGCCGATAGGATATTTAACTGAATACAGAACAGAGAAATGGAAACTGCAGCAACGGCAACAACAAAAAAAAGAGCAACTGTAACAACAACAACAACAACAATAACAAGACCATCTTTATTTTATAGCTATAATTAAAAATAGTTTCTGTCAGTAATTGTTTACACTGAGCCGACCACCTTCGTCCCCTAGAAGACGACAGACGCTGGAAACGAAGTTGCATTTGCAGGCGGAAAGGTCAAAGCTATGGTTTTAAAATTCGTTAGCGGAAAACAAAGAGAAAGAAGAACACATACACACAAAATAGTACACAAATGCGTGTTATCAATTCCTGACTGCATAGCCCCATTCACTTACAGGTAAACCAGCCTTCTCAAATTTGAAAACACATCCCGAGGTAGAAATGTGATGTTGTTTGAAGAAAAATCCCTATAACAGAATTTCATCGTTTGTAATGAAATATCCTGCTAATAATGGCACCCACGTACATTAACGTATTAATTAAGGAACAGACCATCGGGCCCAACAAACTCTTCACAAAAAGCCCACAAATAATGAAACGAATGCTTTGTCAGACAATCTTACATCCTGTCAGTATACGTTGGAACGCATTGGAAAGTGTGGACGAATGACGTTAAATTCCTGCACACAAGAGTATTCCCAAAATATTCTTCCCAACCATAAGAGCAATTAGCTCTGCAATCTGAGAAGAAAAGAAAAAATATATAATTAGCATCATGCACACTGACAACTACGACGCATGCCATGTAAAATGTTTGAATGCAGTAGTATCCGGTGTGATCGTCCAGAGGCGGTGAGAGTTGTCAGTGTTTCGTTAGAAGGCCACCACTGGCGTCATCCTGACCTCAACTTGCACTCAAGTAACCACATAGTTTGGTTTCTTCAAATGTTATCAAAACAGGTCTGATAGTTGCAAACAACCTGAGTAGTAACATAGTTTGTGGTTCTTAGTCACCATGCAAAATTTCAACTTGATACGACAACTAGAAGTCGCTTTTTTCGGACGGTTTTTGTCGAGATTTTGCGGCCGCCATTACTGGCCCTTGTTCCAGAAGCTGGCTTGCGAATGAGCGGAAGTGACGTCAGAGGCTCACCTCAAACCTAGCAACAGGAAATTAAACTGTCCTCGAGGAACGATTTCTTCCCAAGTGTTTGTTGCACGATTTTGAAATCTTCCTTGCTGCAGCAGTAATGACAGGTAGTACTTGTGTTGTACAATGCTATAACAATATAATAAATCCAACCACCGAGCTGGTATTTCGCTTCATCGAAGCCCTGCGAGCGGACCCGCAGTAGAAAAAAGGACAGTGTTCGTACTCACACAAAGTGTGAATTTCAACCTGAGAGGCCGTTTTGATCACTTCGCGGACGAGGGTTTTCAGAGGGCTGTTCATGTCGCAAGATCCCAGAGGACGATCATTTCATTGCCCATTCCAACTATATGGAAAAAAGAACCGGAAAAAACATTATCTGCGCGAACAAGACTAAAGGTAGCTAATCTTATAACGCAGTTGAAGTGATAGTTTGTTTCCTTTTCAACGCATCCACCATTGTGCAAAACTGATTTTCTTTTAACGTATTTAAAATTTATTATCGTCGTGGAAAACCCGTTTAGTTCTGCCGTCTGCTAGCGCGAAGATCCTCGGCGAATGCAGTCCTGACCGCCGTGATTAATTAGCCGATATAGTTTGTACTGCTTATCTTTTCCGTTTTTTAATTCCGCGTCTGTTAATTTCAGAGCAGTAATCGCTTAGAAGCATGGACATTTATTTTATAACATACCATCCTGAATGTGGAGAAACTTTTCTCTCTTTATGTCCTGTCGGTGAAAAGTCAATTGACATTACTGTTCGGGCAGTAGCAAAACTTAGGTCGTGTTCTATTGGGATCAACCATTTCAACCAAAACCGAATTTGGTTGAAACAGTTAAGGTTCCCGAATAGAACACTTTTTCAACTGTTTTTGGTTGACACACGGTTGTGACTGGGCATAGTCATTTCCAGACTTCCTCAACTTCTTCTGCCAAGTTTAGAAAGATGGCGAAAAGCCGACTTGTTGCTTCGGTTGTCTTTCAAGAACTGTTAGAAGAATTGGTTCTGCTGCATTGTGAATCAGTCGATGAATCAGAATATTTAGCAACATATTTGGGTCATGTTTGTGATTGTAACAAGCGAGAAACCTCTCTCATATCAAGGTTCTGAAAATCGTCGTTTAAAAGAGCGCCATAGTTGTTTGTTGACAACAGGCACACTTGAGCAGTTTATACGCAAAAACGATGATGCAAAGCATGAAAACTGATGCTTGCTAACAAGTCAGCGGACGCTACCCATCGTTTTCAACCGTTTCAACCAAGCTCTGAGCTGGTTGAAAAAGTTGATCAACCAAACCAACCGAAAACGGTTTCGAAAAAACTCAACCAACCAGACCAACCAAAAACGGTTGATCCCAATAGAACACGGCCTTAGGTTAGGTAATTACAACCTAAGAATTGAAAATGGCAGACATTCCACCCCTAAACTCCCTGAGCATCTGAGAATTTGTCAATGCTGCAGTTCAAATGAAGTTAAAAACGAAGTACACTTCCTCTTATCTTGCAATAGATATGATGCAATTAGAAAATCTTTAATGGACTATATTATTAGTAAATATTCCGATTTCGATTCTTAAATGCTCATGACAAAATTGTATTTCTCTTAAATAGCATTGACGCTTTCACTTGTAAAAAGTTAGGGAACATCATTTACGAAGCTTTTGCATTAAGAAATGGATCAATAGATACAGGAATTGTAAATTAATCGATTTCGCAACTTTTTTTCTTTATCTTTTCTATGTGCAATGGCATTTGTAATTGGGAATGCAAATAAAATGTTGTTGTTGTTGTTGTTCGAGATAAAGGCTTTAATAGATCGGATCGTCGGTGCGTGGAAATTGAAGTTGGGAAAAAATATCACATGCCACTATTTGCCTAAGGGTTTAACAGTGTTATTTTTTGTAACTGTCATAGCAATCTTAGTATATGAGCTACTAGGAAAAATGATTAAATATCAAGTTGTTATTATTATGCAGCGAATAAGGCAAGCGAAAGCTTCGCTTCCTCGGCGGTCCGCATGTTGTTGTTGAGTAGCGGAAAATTTTCCTTGTGGCTTTTAATTTTGACTGCAAATATTTAGATTCCCGTCACACAAGGCCTCCAGTTCTTGAAAAAAGGTTTTGATTTATTTCACTTCTTTCGGCTCGGAAAGAGAATTCTATAAAAACTGTTTAAAATATTTAGCAGCGCCAAACACTTGTGTTTCAATGTGTTAAGTGACCACTGTACTATGATAGCTATGACAGCTGACTACACCAATTACGGTTTTTCAAGAAAGTTCCCCAGGCTATGCCAAGAATGGCCAAAAATCTCAATGCTTTTTTATAATATATAATGCACATATCATAAACAACGGCAGATAAAATATAACTTCTTTTATTTTCTCCCACACCAACAATACCATCGACCCATGGTTGAGAATTCGCGAGCATCAAAGTCTAAAGTTTTTATTGGTGTTTTGTCTAAATTTGCTCAGCTGAAAAGATCAATTCTTCGAATAGGGTTTTCGAATAGGGAATTCAGTGGATAAAATTTACACAACCTACCTTGGAATGGACAACTTTATCCACTGGATAGCGGCTGAACAGCTGGCTGGATAGCGCTATCGAAGCTCTGAACAACCGAGATGAAGCAAGCGATAAATTTTATCCGCCGGACAGCGACTTATCCGTTGAAAAAGAGTTATCCACTTTTTGAGCAACTGGGACCTGGACTACAATCATTGTATAAGCATATTTCACTTATGTTTTGAACTCCCGCCAAATAACTCAAATAATATGGCGAGAAAAAATACTTTAAACAGTTTGTTGACAAGATTATTAGTTGAAACCTCACATCAGTTCTTACATCGTACTGTAAGAAAAATTCTTCATTTGCCAAATGAAACGAATCCTCAGATGCTTCGGAAGCTAGAGACTGTTCCAAATCGTAGAAATACTCTTTGGAGGTTTCGCAGTCGACGGTAGACATCTTGAGTCAAAACACAAGGAAACGCGACTGAGGTGGGCCTCTGACGTCACAAGCTATTAAATTGCGCAATCACGAAGGAACACGTTTTCAGTAATGGCGGACACATTTTACGCGACTTTGGAGCTAAAAAATATTAGGATGGAAGGTTTGTTGTTCAGTTTTCTGGGGAAATATAGACACAACGCGATATTCTGCGACAGAATTTGGCCGAAATAAACCTATGAATTTTCGTCCCAGTGGCACTTTAAGTTGATATCTTTAACTACGAAGCTCGTTATCAATTCTTATCACTCTTTGTATAGTATGTACCAAAACAGTGTTTTTCGCGCGTTCTGATTGGCTACTCAAACTCGAGAAAGTATCTGCTATTCACCTCGCTGAACGATTGTTAATTAGATGACTATACAACCAATTGCCTTATTTTCGTCTTGTTTCAAAATTAATCATACAATTTTTCTTTTAAAAACCAAACCTCTCACCATTAAAAATGACTGAGAACTCTCTCACGTCAGATCCATGCTTGCTTGTGGCAGCACAAGTATAGTTTCCTTCCTTCAGTACTAGAATGCTTGCAGATTTTGTTGTGTTCACCAGGACTGTAGAGTTCCGCATCAGTGCTATGTATATGGGAGGAGTTCCAGAAGTTAAACATGACAAAGTATATCCTGATAATGTTCGTACTACAGGGTCTGGTGAAATTACTCTTGGCGGAGCTGATGAAAAAAGGAATTGAAATCAGGGTTAAAAAAAATCAGGGAACTTAAATTACATTTGCAATTCCCCTCGGTAAATCAAAGGTTAGGTTCATAAAATTAAGGCAGGTTAACCACAACAGGACAAACAAAGGGCGTGTTTTTTTAATTGAGGGTGTATTTTTTTAATTTCTTTTTTTCTTTTCGCCTCTCGTTATCGTATATTATTAGTAATTGTTATCTTACCTCACCACTGTCGTTCTATATATTGTAATTTAACATTAGTCGAGGAAGCCCAAGCTGTATGAGCCTCATGGTTTCTTTGGGATTCCTCGTAATTTTCCTTTATGCACTTCTTTTTCAACGATTCTGTAATTTAAACTTGGTTGCAAATAAACAAAATTAAGTTGCTCAATGTTGGATAAAGCTATGGTTAAATAAATAGCCAGAAGAACTAAATCTTCAGATTTTTACTTATCTCATTACACGAAAACTCCCATGCAAATGTTAGCTGAAACCCTATAAGGGATAAAATGTTTCCTCGAAAATATTTCCCTTCCAAAAAGTTATTTTGTCAAGACAATAGCAAGTGAAAAAAATATTTACTAATGACTGAAACGTCATTGTAGGGAAATGCATAGCAAAGGCTCCAAAACTGATCATGTACTGATGCATTGCAAATGAAAAATCAACATTCGCACACATTAAAAAAATAAACACCAAGGTCAACTCAGAATCATTGTGATCAAACTTAAGGATCTACTTAAACACGTCAATGCATCGCCTCCATAATTTAGCGAAAATGCCACCTTTTATAAAGTTGTTTTCAATTGAGCGTCAAAAATAACCTGCGTTTGCTTCGGTATTGGACGTATTGCTTTACCTCACTCTGTGATTGGTTAAAAAATCTCGCGCCATTTTCTCAAACAATCAGAAGTAACACCAAAATAAAGCGTAATCGTTTTCCCGCACGCACGTAGCTCGCGTTTTCTCGCCAGCCGCATGGATTTGTTTTGCGTTTTGATTGGTTCATTACGTTGTTTGAATCTGTTGTGATTGGTTAGTTGAGTAAATGACTTTGGTTTTGGTTTTACGACACTCAAATGAACACCGCTATATTTCCACGATGTATCACTCTCAAATCTTTTTTCGTTTTGTTAGTTAGGTGCGTGGACTTTCGTTATGTGACTCACTAAACCATGCCTCACTGTATTTTGAAGTATCAACCAGCAATCACCTTGTACTCACCAAAAGGAGTGAGCGTTATCCTAAATCCTCTTCGTTGCACAATTACGTCTGAGTGGAATGATAATAGTGCATAGTGCCCGAATACAACAATGTTCTCCCCAGTTCTCTGACCACAGAACGTACCAAATGTCTGGTGGTTGTCATTAGAAATCATCAAATAGTCATACCTGCAGAGAAGAAGAATTGTTGAGTACTTACCACGATCTTAAATCACCAGTTTTGGAGGAGACTTGCTATAAATGTACTGCCCCAATAACGTGCTTTAAAACCTCAGAAATTAATTCATAAATTTGGAAAAAATATATTATCTACGTCACCGGAAAAAGAAATTGTGTTTGCAGTTTTAAAGGTTGTGTTGTTTTTCGCTCTTCTAAATAACGTAATAGCGTTTTTATTTCACGATTCTATGAAACGAAATCGAATGAACCGGTAGTAGATGATCGTGGCTTGTCAAGCGGTAAGTCATATGAGGCAAATTGCCCATCTTGGATTTCATGGGTTGCTGGTAAAACGCCTCGTGAATGATAATTAAAAGACGTAAGTACAACGCTAAAATTTGGCGTGCTCCCATTGGTCAAAATTGATCAAGTGACACAATAGTGTCTCTCCTCACTGGGCGCCTGTCAGTGTATCAGTGCCCGTTTTTGGCAATTTTCGGTGAAAAAAATTGCTAGCTTTTTAACCATTCCAGTGTAAATTTATTTATTAGAAATGAAGAACGTGCATTAAAATGTCAATCACCTTGAGGGCTTTCCCGCTCCATTTCTCATGACATGATAATCGCATTGCAATTGTCAGCATTTTTTCGCTCAAAATTCTGCTTTGTACAATAAAAACAATAGAGTCCTTCTGTCTCAGGCCCTACGTGTGATAGGTTCCCTCGGAAATTTGACGTTCAAACGTCATATAAGCCCTCGAACTACGTTCTCGGGATAATATTTGTTGTGAACATCAAATTTCCTCGGGCAACCTATCACACGATAGTGCCTTCGACAGAAGAACTCTATTGTTTAATTAGTTAAGTCGCATATGCATGGCGCTGCGAGTCGTCTACGGGGCCGACACTTAACTCAGGCTTCTGTACTATAATCAACTAGGAACATCACTTCTCCTCCCTGGATGTTAGTCCATCCCAGCGGTTAACCACAAAAGTTTGTGGCGGTAGATAGGCAATGTGGAATAAGGTTTCTTGTCAAAAGAAACAACACAAAGTGCAATCCCGGCAATGTGAATCAAAATTGAACTAAAACTGGAAAAATCTTTTAGGCGGGTAATTCAATCAAACTCCATGCCTCATACATAGCAGTAATACGGAAATATTACAGCAGATCAGGGAAAAGCATGCATTAAGAACTATATTTGACTTAACTCACCTGCAAGATGTCGCATTCTCCACTTCAAAATCACGGAAGTTAATTTCCATCACCATACCGTGGGGAATATGAATCCAGTAATTACAGTCCATGTTGTTTGGGTAGCCTTTAGGATATCCTGGACTCTTAAGTTCGTTTCCTTGGACTCTACCACAGCCTCTCAAAGGAAACAAGAACCTTTAGTGTTATGTTCACTTCTCAGTATTATACTGAGTAGTATGGGAGGGACCAGTTAATCCTTATTTATTTATTTATTTATTTATTTATTTATTTATTATTTTTTGTGGTGGAATACTTCAACATCGATGGCGTCATAGGCTATTGTCTGTATCTCATGAATAAAATGCTGTGGAATCTCGTTAGCGTATTCCCGGGATCTTCAATGACGTCATAATCTATTGTCATTCACGTGACGTAATTACACAAGCGTCCATTCTTTCTGCATTCAATATCCACTGCAGACAGGCATTACTATTCAATTATAGATAAGCTTTTTCAGCTTCATTGATTCTCGGCAGCTAAATTAATGATAATTCTTCCTACACAATCAAAGTCTTATTTCCTTCCTCCTCCTCCTCCTTCTTCTCCTCTTCCTCCTCTTCCTACACCATCGCCACCTCCACCATAATTCTATTGTTCCAAGACCACCACCCGCACCGGCACGACCACAATCCTATAGTTTTCGCCACCACCACCATCATCAGAATTCTATTGATCCACCACCTGACAATTGTATTGTTTTTACCGCCACCACCACCAACACCAACATCACAATTCTATTGCTTTCACCACCACGATTCTATTGTATTCACCACCACCACAATTCTCTTGTTTTCGACAACACCACCACCACAATTTTATTGCAGCCAAACCCAGAATTAAACTCACTCCATACATTTTCCTTTTTGCTCATTCTGGCCAAAGCAATTCTCCTTCCCGGAATATTGAATTTGAACTTTTCCCATTAGTTTAAACGGCACATAGAAATGGTTACACTAATGCTAAGCAATTGTTGCTGAGTGCATTTGCTTACCTTGTACAGCAACAGCGCTGTCCTTTACATTCCACATTAAAACTAAAAGGAGGACTGAGATTATTTTCATGATGCAGTAATATTTTCAGTATAAATCACTCAAAGGATGCACAGTTATTGTCTGACCATCATAGTCCTGCAGATAGCATGAGAGAAAAGGATAATACTGCATAGTTCACCTAAATAAGCCCTAAACAATATTCTTCGCCACATGTTCCGTAGTGGTTATAACCTTTTAATATAGCTTCAGGTTATCAGTGAAAAAAATCGAAAAGATTGAAGGCTGAATTTCACATCAAATTGTTTTTTTTTTCATTGAAAGAGAGAGTTTTTCGGTAAATTGTTAAGCATTGTATATAATCTTATGTAGATTATAAATTTATGGTGAATGCAACCAAGAAACTCTGTTCTTATTCTTACCATAAGGCACACTCACAGTCGGTATCATTGTTATACATGTCGAAGGTCTACGTTCGTCTTTTCCAATCGATAACCTATAGTTTAACCTTCACGTGGGTTTGAATCAAAGTAGTTCATAAACTAAGTGGCACGTCTTAAATGCAGTCTTGAATGCAAGAGGAAGACTGATAATAATATATTTGTTTTAGGTCAGGCCATGTGTTTTTTAAATGGAGCAATTTGTGCTCAAAGACAATTTTGAAAACAATTTTTTCAGTGAAAATGTTTTAGAACATTGGCTTGGCCTATTAAAAGAACACAAATCAGAGATTTTTTACAGTATTTTTTTATCAGGTGTTATTCACCTGTTCAAGAGAAAAACAGGACATACATCCCCCGAGGGGGTTGCACAGGTGTATATATAAGCGACGGGAAGGTGCGAATGAATACCCAAAAAAGTCCAAAGGCACAGAACGTAACCTTAGAAAGATCCTTTTCATCTGCATAAGAAAGAAAACCCTCCTTTTCTATCTGCATAAACAAAGAAAAACCAGGAGAGTCGAAGACAGTCCCATGAACCCGACAGGCGGGATAAACGGAATTCTGTATGTTAATGAAACTCAACAGATACAATTGTTTGATATAAAATTAAGAACTCTGGGATAGCACGCTTTTTATCAGCCCTAGAATTAGTCCTGTCCAAATCTTCTGAGCCAATAATATGTCCATCAGAAAATTTCTAAGCCAAAAAAGTCCCAGATCGTCGTTAATTTCAATCCCAAAAAAGGTCTTTTCGTCGCTAATATATTTGAGCCCCACCCCCCCCTCCGGGGAGGTATACGCCTTCCCGTTCAAAAAATCCAATTATCGTCGGTTCCATTTCACTTTTCACCAGCAGTAATTCAGTTCAGGCTGCGCTGTTTGACAATTTTCTCTTGATTCCCAGTCAATTAAACTACCACCAACTGTACTTGTTTTTTATTGGTTGTGTGCTGATCGGTCACTACTAAGTTAGTTACCTGAATAATGGGTTCTGATTGCCAAGCAACTAAAGGCATCAAACCAACTTCAGCATGTCTAATTCTGATATAGAAAAATTGATTTAAACTCTCTGGTTGTACAAAGAGAGGATGGTTTTATCAAGGGCAAAAATCTCTTTATCCAGAGTTTGTGTACAAAGAAATACATTTTATCCCCTCGTCTCTAGGGATTTATGCATGGATCCCGAAAAGCGCCCTTCTTTCAGATTGGAAACTCGTATTGTATTAAAGTTGACGCCGCTTCCAGATGACTGCAGTATAGAGTGGCCTGTTATTCATGAATTTATTGCAGCAATCTTTCGAAGTTGCTGTGAGTTCTCCAAGACAAATTGAATTCGACTTCTTACCATATGGTCGGTCAGTTTTGATAAACAATGAGAAATGATTACGTTTAATGGCTTCGTGGGACCTCTGAGAAGTGTATAATGAATTCAATAAAATAACTTTGAGATACAACATATCATTGAACTTGACCCCTTTTTTTCCAGATTGAACACCTTTATCCAGTGTACAGATTATTATGCTGCAAATGAAACGTATCATGCATATTTTATATATTAGTTATTGACTGTACTTTATCCAGAGAGCGGATAGTTTTACAAAAGCCTCGGCTCTGCATTTTTAGAATGACCAGGCCTTTGTCAATTTTCTTGAGATTACATGGCCCATCAATATTGGTTTGATTCCTGTTGTTTGACAATTAGAATCTGACTGAGTTATTACTTGGCCAATGCATAGAGCTGACCAATCAGCGTTCAGAGAACCGCTCCGAGAGTTCACAACTAACGTTGGTGTCGTTTATTTGGTCGGAGAATTTGCAAAACTAGATCAAATAGATTTATTTTGAAAGCTTCTCCGAGTGAACCCAGGATGCGACAGTTCACCGTGAAAAATGAGGCCATATGGCATATATGAGCCATATAGTTGAGGTCATATTTCTGAATTTGAGGAACTTATCGTGTTTTTTCCTTAACGGACAGAACGCACAAAAAGTGCGCAAAAATCTGAAATAATTTTAACTGCTTCTCCTTCTTTTCCAATAAACAAATCTCGAATAGGACCAACGCAACGGTTAAATGGGTCATTGATTGAACTGGGTGGAGGAACGCCTGTGCTTGGAGCGCTGTTCATTAACTTAAACAACGTTTGGTTATTCACCAACGGTCTTGTAAGTAGAAAGCAAGTCACGATTTTGAGAGATAAAGCCGGCAATACTCTTAAAACGGAATATATTTCGACAGTGTTATCGAGTATTCTGTTGCTTTTTAGTTACGGTTTGTCATTATCAAAATTCTAATCACAGTTTGACGGTTAATTTAAATGCAACATCCCACTGCAAGCAGTATTCTAACGACTACAGGTGTCGAAACATGTTTATTTCTCAAAATTGATTATATAGTATGCGTAATAATGCGGATGCGTTCAATCATACCTCTTTGTCTAAACTGCTACTTTAATTGTGTTCACCTCACGGTTTTTGTTTTGTCTCTATGAGCTTGCTTACGTTCAACGCTTTATAATTTTACAAAAGGCTTTACTTGAGTGTGACCCAAGTGAAAATGGCCCATAATTTTAGTCTTTAACTACGTCCACGAATAGAACTCCGGGAAACAGCAGTATTGGTCCCCATTTTCCTCTCGGCCGCCATCAGGAGAAATGTTAGTTACCACACAATAAAGGTGTCTTTGATAACACAACTGCATCATGAAAATAATCTTGCTTCTATTCCTGTTAATGGGGAATGAAGATGATGGTACCGTTGCTGGACAAGGTAAGAGGACAGTTTATTTCGTTGTTTAGTTAGCATGGAATCACCACTGCTACACGGCTACTACTGGAACCACAATTAAATTTTTCAAATGTCATATTTGGACACCAAGAACAAGAATAGCACGAGGTGTTAGATACCAGTAGTGGTATAAATCTAATTAGATTTTGCCCTTTTTTCCAAAAGAGAAGTTTCGTCTAAATGAGCCTAAACTTGATATCATTTGACATTTTGTTTCGGAAAGACAATTTGGATCTTAAAGCCTAAACTTAATATTATTTACCGAAACCTTGTCCCGGGGGGGGGGGGGGGGGGACAACTCATAATTGTATAACTGATAGGTCGTTTTATTTCGTTTCCTCTGTACACGGACGTTTAGCATCAAGCATAGAATATTAGACGTGTATTCGGGCGTGTAGTACAACTTTAACAGACCATATCTTTTTCATTTTGCGCGTTGAGGTTGATACTGCAATTTAGTGACCCTATATCTAAGGGACATCTAAGGATCACAATACCAAAAAAATACCAAAAAGGATACCCTATTTAAGGACTGAGCACCTCAAAAACCCTACCCTATCAGGCGGCATATACCTATATAGAGTATATAAGGAAGTACCTTCCCCGGGAACCTTGTATAGCTCGACCCATGATCACGATTCCACTAAGCCGAGATATGTCGAATGTAGGGGCTAAGTGGCATGCAAGAAAAGCAGCTGATATAGCTGATGAACCGGGCAAGGTCCACTTTGAGAATTCCTGGATTAAAATAACTTATAAAGGTTTAAACCCAACACACTTTGGAATAAAGATTACCCTATAGACAAGGTGGTAAGAGATAGATCATTGAAATCTATCAAGGTCAAGCTAAAATTCCCATCCTCTGCAGTTTTACAGAAACGGGCCCACAAATGTAATTCTTAAAGGCTAAACATAAAAAGGGCGTTTTTGGTTTAATAGGATGTGGCTCGGTGGTAGGAAACATACTGAAAAGTCCAGGATATCCCACAGGCTACCCAAACAACATGGACTGCAATTATTGGGTTCATATACCACACGATAGCGTGATGAAAATTAATTTTGTTCATTTCGACGTAGAAAATGTATCATCGTGTAGGTAAGTTAAGACATTAATATTATCGATTATTCATTTCTGTATATATGCTATGCCAAACGTCGAAAGAAATGACAAGGACACATCCAAACCAGTCCCCCTACACTTCAATCTCTCTGATCATTCTAGCCAACACACGACGGTCCGCGGCCTTTCCCTACATCACGGCAACACAAAAAGCCGTAAAGATCTAGAGCAAACTAAATTCATTTTTTAAATTAGTACACTTAAATGCCCACGGTATTAACGAACACCTTTCATTCAACTAAGCTTATTATTGTTTATATACCTGTGTCATGTTTTCACCAACATGCAGCGTAGCTCTTTCGTTGTCCATATAAACTATGCAAAACACACTATTCCTTGATTTGCTCTGACATAGGGCTAACGATCGAAACATCAGCTTTCAATTTCTCTACGGTGTGCAATTTACCTTACAAACTCAGTTGATCAATCCCAATTTTTGTGTTTTACTCAAAACTGTGACTGTAGGTTCTTCAGCTGGTGGATGGCAATTCAGGCGGGCCCTACAGAGAAATTCTTTCTGGGGATTTAGTACTGTGGGAGGGCCTTTGTGTTATTGAGCTGGTTGCAGGACCGAACAGCTTGATTGTATCAGGAATTTTGTCTTAAATTGTGCGGAGGTGCTCGGTTCTATTGGTGGGCCACAAAGCGTATAAGTTGAGAGAAAAAACTTTTCGGTGAGAAGTTTGTTTGTGTCTAATTGTTTGCATGGAGCAAGAAATTGCAGGTCAAAAAGTCAGCCGTCCAGGAGGTATTTGAAGTAGCTGCCTAGTTTTAGGCCTCTAGCAACCTGCAGTATCACTTGGGTAAAATACGGGTAGAAGGAAGCTGGAACAAGCACAAAGCCTTGCTTCACAAATTTGCAAAGCTAGAAAATTCTCAGATGACACCTCTCTTGCCGAATACCTTGCCAATGTCCATCTGCTCGATCGCTCTCTTGACCTCATCCATTCCAGGAGGTTCATGCAGATCTTCATAAATTGGTTTCTGTAGGATCTGGCCTGCTGCTTTATGGCGGACTAAGGGTGGACGGTTAAGCTAGGAGCTGGCTAAAGTGCATTTTCATCTGTTGCTAATACCAACTGTGGTCTTAATGAGCATTCTCCATCCCGAGGACAACTAAGCGGCAGAGCTTCAAGCTTACCTGATGGAATTAAAGAGCTGTCTGTAGCTTTTAGAAACAACAAAGGGTTGCACTTCTTTTACTTTCTTTTCTCACCACTATTCTTGTTTTCTTGGGGATGAAACCGAGCCGTTCCGCCATTAAATAAATATGAAAATTCAGGTACCCGGTGCTGCGCATAAGCATAACCAGGCATGACTTTCAGTTGAGTTTCAGTTTTATTTCTTGACACTGTTTATGATATTTAAAAGGGGCTACTGCGGCAGTAAATTTAAAATCAATCTC
Source organism: Siderastrea siderea (assembly GCA_964030785.1). NCBI lineage: Eukaryota > Metazoa > Cnidaria > Anthozoa > Scleractinia > Rhizangiidae > Siderastrea > Siderastrea siderea. The sequence goes on along the minus strand of OZ034966.1, from coordinate 4,197,989 downwards.
TTTCTAGTCTCGTCATTTACAATGTGGAAAGAGCTAAATACATCTCTATCTCTACAGATATGACTATTTAATGATTTCTAATGACAACCATCAGACATATGGTAAGTTTTGTGGTCAGCGGACTGGAGAGAGTGTTGTTGTAACTGGGCACTATGCACTGATATCATTCCACTCCGACGCGATTGTGCAAAGAAAAGGATTTTCGTTTAAGTTCACTTATTTTGGTGAGTACAATGTGAATGAACTTGATACACAGTCAGTTATGAGATCCTGACACTGTAAAATAAGACAAGAGTTGGTGATAAGGAAAGTGCAACAAAAATGATAGGGCGGGGAATAGCGTTTTTAGATGAACAATCAGTTTTGTTTTAAAAGCACTTAGAGATTTTCTTTAACTTTTCTAACAGCAACGTGACGTCGTCACACCCACTTTTCTCGGTACCTTACTTCGTCATTTGGTAAAATCTACCTATTATCAGCTGCAAACTGCCGTGTGCAGCCACTAGAATCTACACATATGAAAATTAAGAGACAGCACTTATCCTTTGACTATGCTCTTCTCTTTCAAACCTAGCTCGTACATGTAGAGTAAAACGGAGCTCGACCTTCCTTAATCTGGTTGTAACTCGTACGGCTACTAAATCAGATATTTCTCCTGTATCATGCAATGGGAAGAAAGGAATCCTCGCAGCTGAGTATCTGAGCAGCTACGAATTCAACATGAAAAATTCAGACTTAAACGGCGGCACATAGCTATCGATGCACACAGTTATCTATCGTGATTTCTTCTGGATGTTGACACATGGAAACGTAGATTGTGTTTTAATCCCGATTTTAATTGCCAATTGCTTTTCATCAGCTCCGCCTGTGATAATTTTGCAAGCTGCTGTGGTGCAAGTGTTACCAGGATATCGCTTGTCATGTTTAGTTTCTGGAACTCCCCCTATACACATAGCATTGATGTGGAACTCTACAGTGCTAGTCAATGCAACAAACACTGCAAGCATTGTGGTAGAGGAGGAAGGGAACTACACTTGCATTGCCAATAGCTCGTATGGATCTGACGTGAGAGAGTTCTCAGTCGTTTTTAACGGTGAGACGTTTTATGATTAATTTCATTTAATTTAATTTGAAGTTGACATATGGAAACGTAGATTGTTTTAATCCCGATTTTCATTGCCTATTGGCTGGTTTAAAAAAATAGTTGCCAAAGAAAATGAAATTTATCTCCAAAGAAAATAAATATATATGTACTTCATGTTCTGAAAATATAAATGTTGTTTTTGTTGTTGGTGCAGATTTATGCTGAATGTGACAAATTTAGTTGCAGTTTTCCCATCATCCGGTTAGGGCGAGTTCCTCCTATCCGGGACTTCACTTTGTAGTGTCGTTTTTAGCTGCACTTGTCTTCCGTATTCTTGATTTCATCCCCGCCATGCTTTGTGAAAAGCCAACTAGCTAGCTTCCTGCCAGTTTTGATTTTATAATGTTTATGTTTGCTTCACTTTTACTTTTTCGTGTTTTAGATTGCGGACCTAATTGCTTTCACGAATGGCCAAAGGGTTTTGAAAACACTATTGCCTGCAGGAATTTATCTTCATTCATCTATACTTTGAAATGTGTTCCAACGACAACTAAAAAGATGTAAGGTTTCTTAACAACGAGTTCTTTTATCATTTATCATGCAAAGGTCATGATGGTCTGGTAGGTAGGCGTTGGACATTCTACGTCAAGGCTTAGGATGCCAATACTATTGTCTCTTTCCACCCATGTGTATGTAGATAATCATGTTGCCTTTTGCGGAGATTGCATAAACAGTCCTTTTTTGAAAGGATGTATGGACCGAGCGGGTGATTAATTATCTACCGAGATTACTTTCTTAAAAATTTTACAGTCCTGCTTATTTAAGAGGTCCTTTATAGAAATAGGATAAGAAATAAAACGACGCTTATGGCATCTATCCAAAACGTTCCGGATAATATTAAGATCAGGTTCAGATGCCCCATAGACAGGTAGACCATGAGAAAATTGGGCAAAACTAGGGAACTATAGAGGTGCGAGCAAACCGTTTACTTGCGAAAACCTACAATTGTTGAGTACAACTTGCGATGGGCTAACATTTCATCCAGTGAGGAATAGTAGCACTCCTAGTTCGGCAAAGACCAGAGCACAATCAAGCGGCCAGCCGTGTGCGGCGTCACTTTTGGCACTTTTTCCACATAAGGCTGAGTTACGGGATTTATTCTATATGTGATATTTTGAAACTGAACATGACTTGTACTTAAATATAAACATTACGAACTTATTTTTATCATTTGCTTACTGGAGGAAACTTTTTATAGGGATTTTTCTTTAAACAACATTTCGGTTATACCTCAAGGAGCGTTTTCCAGTCTAAGAAAACTATGGTATCTGTAAGTGAACGATGTGGTCTTGAAGTCAAGACTTATTGGCCGTATTCGTGTATCCATGAATGTGTGCAGTTTTCCTGCCCTTTGTTGATGATATCTCCTTCAATAGCTTTTACTTTTCAATCCCTCTACTTTTACCCATTTTCTGAACCTAATTGAAAGTGTGATTTGTCATTTCCCTATACTTTTAATATTTTCTTTCGGTAATTTGTTACTTCTGTAATCTTAATCCTTTACTGTTGCAAAACGGATATTTATGAACTGAAGCACCTGAAAACTTTAAAATACCTTAAATTGAAAAGTATCGCATCCAGGACTTTGCTGAAAACGCTTGAATTTATTTATTTGTTGCGGAAAGATTTTCCGGCGCATTAATGCCGCTACAAAAAAATACAGCAATCAGATTAAGTTTGTGTAAGATATACACATGATACGTTAAGGCGTTATGATAAACTGACATTAATATTATAACTTTATTATGTGTCATGTATATCGTAGATGAGGCGAAAGCCCCTTTAAAAATTCTAGTCAGTTCCGTCTAGTTTTCTGTACCATTTCCCTTTTTACAGTAATTTGGCTTCAAACAGAATAACACTTTTACCTGAAGATGTGTTCGCCAATATGGCAGGCCTACACAACTTGTAAGTGACTTTTGCGATCAAATGAGTCCATCCTTTCAGTTTCCTTGCGAGGAGGATTTAACTATATCTTTCCTATCATAAACAAGAAATAAAAAACAAATAATACTTTCACCTCATCAGTAACGGAGCCTTTGTTTAAAGGTATTTGTCTTCAAACGCCATCCGATTGCTACCTGAAAAAGTGTTTACGTCAGTACCAGGCCTCGTCTATCTGTATGTAGAGAATTAATGCAAGTGAAAAATGAATTGGTTTGAATGAGTATTTTTTTCTGTGTCGAGTGATATTGAATACGTATTTTTTGGATGCTAAATCGTCATAAATTCGTGACTTAAAACCCTCAAAAGCTTTGTATTTGGGAAAAACTGAATCAGAAAGATAACGAATTTATAGTATCGCTAACTATGATATGAATGCTGAATGGCGGACAAAGATATGTAAATAATTTCTTTACTTCATTGCAATGTTTGAAGGGTGGTCAGCTACCGTGAATGAATATACCCAGTTACCCAAAATCCTCTATGTAAATGAACAAGAGCGTTCTCTGGTTGAATTATTCCTTTTCTTCTTCTTCTTCTTCTTCTTCTTCTTCTTCTTCTTCTTCTTCTTTGTGTTCTTGTCGAAAAAATCGGACGACGATCGGACGATGAATGTTTTCTATTACCCACCAGTTTTCTGCAATGTTGATTAAATGGTGGAAGGCCTGCAAAGTATAAGCTTGGGGGGTTTCAATAAATTGCTGTTTTATTTTCCATTTATTCTTCTTCCCGTAATACACTTGCTATCCTGTCGATGAGTACATTACAAATAATAAACATCTTGATTCTACTTAATTTCGTCGAACATGAATTCATTGTCAGACAGTCAGTCAACGCTATGTGCTTTGCTTGTTGTGAGTTCATATACGTCTCCATTTTGTAGATTAACTGTTAACTGTAGACCTTCACTCCAGTTTAACACTCATCGTGTAAACTGTAGCTGTTTTCTTTCTTATTGTTTTATTTTGTTTTGTTTTTTCTGGTCAGGTTATCTTCAGTATTATCTTTTAACAGGAAAACACACCCTTGTAACGATGACGATGCGATGATTAAAGTCTCCTATTGTTTCTTATAGATATTTGTCTTCAAACGCCATCACATTTCTACCCGAGGGAGTGTTTGCCAACCTAAGAAGACTGAAGCTTTTGTAAGTGAAGATTTGTGTAGATCTTTACAGAAGTGCAAGAAATTCTCCAAATCCTGTGTGACTGACACAAAATACCAAGAACAGCCCCAGTAGGTGCTGTTCGACTATCGTTGTCTACCTCAATCTACAATCAAAAGAATTTTCAACTTTAGTTTTAGTCCACTGTTTTAAATAGGAACAATAAAGGAGATGAAGTCAATGAATGCAAATCGATGTAAGTTGCTGCTGCAAGTATATCTCTTATGACCAAAATATCGGTCGCGATTGGATGACTGCATCTGGGTATCCTCTCTCGATGTCTCAGGTAAAAACACAAAAATTATTTGACTGATTTTTTGGATGACAAACTGCGCAAAAACTTTCGGTCGATTTTTTGGACTTAACACTCGAAGACGATACAACATGTAAATAATGTAAAAAACAAAATTGTTAAACACAGTTCCGTTAAACAATTCAATTCGTTCTCGAAATGCTAGTCTCTCTTTTTACTTCTTGAAGCTCCTTGCCTCATTGAATTTGGGTCACAACTTGCAAACGAGTTCTGCGGACCAGGGGCGGGAGCCCGGTAGCCTGCTTGCAGGCGGTTTGAGGGTGTTTTTATTGCGGAAAAACCCCAGAAAACAATGTCACTCGCCCCAGACCGATTTTCGCGTGCGTCCAAGATGGCGCCGGTGATCGCGAACTCCGGGAGTTTCTCCGCGATAAAAACACCCTCAAACCGCTTGCAAGTAGGCCTAGGAGCCCGGGAGAAAACGGGGCAGGAGGTGGACGGGAGGCGGGAAAACAGGTGGCGGGAAGTGGGAGAAACAGGGGGAAATTACGCAAAATTACGCAATATTTTGCAATCAAAAAATTTGAAAGAGGCGATAACCATCAAAAATAGGGCGAAAAGTTTAACCCTCCTGCCCCTCCCCCCATTTTCGCTTTATAAACTTTTTGTGTGATAATTTCTAAAAGCACGCGTACAGGAACTACTTACAGGGGCCCATAACCCGGAGGGTGCAACTCTCATACTAAGCCTATGTCACGGCTCTTTTACAGAACAGGTTATTTTTAGACAGGTTTACAATTACTATTTCCCCGAGAATATAAGTTTCGGAGTGCATAAGTCCTCATCCCTTCAAAAACAGCGGCCATAGATCGTTCTTTCTCCTTCTAAAATGCCCAATTCATAACGCAAAGCATAACGCCAGGCTGACAAATCATTTGCAAAAGCTTGTGATTGGTTAGCAAGGCTCCTTCCGGAATCTGAATTTGTGGGAAATTCAGTCGCAAAATAAACTGGTCTGTGAAAACCGCCGTAAAATATTTGGACGGCAAAATGTTCGGACTGTGTTTGTTTATGTTTGGAAGGAAAACTTTCCGGTACTCGGCACCCACAAATTGACCCCGGTAGTGTTATACCAACTAAAGTTCAACATTTGTATATCATGAAAGAAATCATGATCGTAATAGTTAGCATCTGTTATGTGAGTGTGTGTTTTTTTTACCCTTTTTCAGGGATTTGTCTTCAAACGCCATTAGATTTTTACCTGAACGAGTGTTTGCCACACTCTCAAACCTATTTTCGCTGTAAGTAACAGAACGACTTGCCCGAGTTTGCAACATTGACTTTTTTGTATTGTAGCTATGTTTGCGGTAAACGAGGACTAAATCGTATTATCATTCACGTTATTTTATCCGGCGTTTTAGTTGGACGAGAGACCATTACGTCACTGCAAATAACTGCCTACGAATAATTGTCTGCTCATGCGCATTACTGTGCGAAGTTGTTTTGCTGCGAATACTTCTGCTCGTGCGCAGTTGAGTCACCTGTTCAGAGCTCAAACGCAAACACGGGCAAGTAAGCCATTAAAGTGCGGAACTTCTGCGATTTTTTGACTAAGAAATTTGAAGAAAAAAGTGTGAATCTTCCTTTTGAACGTTGTACTTTTTGACAAATCAGTCGATGTATTCGTTTTAAAGCAATTAATTATTGGCGAAAGCCGAATTTACTAATTTTGCCTTTTTTTGTGCACAATATTAAAGTTTTGAACGAAATGAAAGCGCGCACTTGGTGTAAGAATAAATTATTGTGAAACAAGCGTGCTGGTTAAATGCATAAACATATTGTCTTGTTGAATGATAAAACAATTATTGAACACGATTTCGCAAAATATCGTGATTTGTCAGCGTCTCGCAGATCAATTATTTGCCTCTGCCTTCGGCATCAGCAAATAATTGATCTGCTCGCCACTGACAAATCACGATATTTTGCTCAACCTCGTCCAATAATTGTTTAATGTCGCACAGAGCAATGAAATGGGTTGGATTTCTCTGATTGTACGGTTAGTGCCAAAGACATTAAATTTGGAAGGCATTTGGAGTAGTTCTAGCTATCAAATGAAAGTAATTTACTTCTGTTAGTAATGCATCGGGTTTTTTGCTGTTAATTCAAGGTCTCTCTAGATCTTGAGCTCATGAATATAATCCTAAAGTGTGCATGACCATTCAAAAGCATTGGACTTAGCGTTATTGGCATGAATCTCGAAAGGAACACAGATATGCTACAAGGTGCTGTTTAGTATGCCGTAAATTCACTGGTGATTCAGCGTGGATGAAATTCTATCCAAGTGGCTTGAAAGGAAAGTTCCTGGAAAGTGTTTCGCTGTTGTTTGGATGAACTAATTTTCGAACAGTTTCAATAAAATTGGACTAAAAACAAGCCGGCTCAGCATAGGCTCAGCATAGCTGCTTTCGGAAAGCAGTTTGAAAATGATTACCGTACGTTAATTTACTTTTGGTAGCTCAAAGGAGTGCGCTAATTAGAGAGGGGAAGCTTATTTTTTTTTTTGACAAAAAAATCAGACGCGAAAACTGTAAAGATACGGGTTCCCATAGTCTGAATAGCATTCGCTTGTCTATTCAAAGTCAATATCTTCAATATTACTTTCAAATGAGAAAGAAGAGCATATAATTCACTTGCATAATTAGTGTAGTCTAATTCACGATTTTGATTTGCAGGGATCTTTCTTACAACAAAATTCAAAACTTACCAAGCAAAGTGCTCTGTTTTATGAAGTATTTAGAAGTTTTGTAAGTTGGCTAGAAGTATTTATTAACACATTAATTGTTTTAGTTACTGGTTTTTTGCACTGTTTGCTGTCTCAATAATTTAAAAGATGAACTTACATAAACAAGTTGTTTGTATGACTATGGACCGGACGCTTATGATGAAGGACGGTTAAAACGAAAACCATTGAAGCATTAACCATTACTGATTACGACTTCTTCACTTTTCTGGTTAGACTTTTGCAGAATAACATTATTTCCAACATATCAAGGGAGAATTTTGCTTGCAGTTCCTCTCTTATGTATCTGTAAGTAGTATATAATTTTTCGTTCACAATTCACGATTGTGTGAAAAACAAATAAAAATAATCATGTAAAGAATTTTTAGGTCAGTTTTAAACATTTCTACTTCTTAATAAAAATAACTAAATAAATTAATGATAAAGATAAAAAAGAAAAAAAAAGAAAAAATAAGAATATTTATACACCCCGTCGGTGTGTGTAAATGACTAAAAACATAGGTGTGTTTATGATCTGGCACACTGATTTCTGCGGGGTCTTCGTTTGCCAATATTAGAACCAAAATATCTGTTACACTTCTTATTCTAAGTCTTAAATTAAGAAAAAAACCTGCATATATGATGAAGTTGCATTTTGAGCTATTTTTTTTTAAATGACCGGCTATTAGAGTGAAATGTAAAAAAAAGAGTTTTCCTACCACTCTCTCCCTTCTCAATTTTTGTGGTTGCCGTATGGGATAACTAGAGCACTTATTGAAGCGATTCTCTAAAGAGGAGCTATTGTTCTGCCACTTTTTTTCAAACAGAGGAAGAAACAGAAATATCTGGTTATGCGTATTATGCAGAATACTGTAATAAAGAGGAGTATTGGCCACACCTGACTCAGAGGCTGTTTAAAAAGGCGGCTTCCTGCTTTATGGCAGTGTTCAGTGGCTAATTGTTTCCACAAACATTTGGGGGTAGACACACCCTATTTTCTTCCGTTATGACGTTCTCTTTCGGCGCTATCACTTTGATTTAGTGAACCTTTCCAGTAATCGTCAGCACTGGGTGAAAGACGATGTCAGTCTCATTTGTTTTATTTATTTATTTATTTATTTATTTATTGTTAATTTGCAGATTTCTAAGTGCTAATCAATTGGAGTATGTTCCATATCGGGCATTCTTTTATCTGGACCCACGTACTTTCGGATCTCGCGACCAGATAATGTGCGTATAATGTGCGTATTATCAGAGTAAAAAAGACATCATAAAGAAAAAGTACTATATCCGCTTCCCACAAAACCTGCGCCTGGTTTCAAAGGAATGGCCATAGCGTCCTCTTCTCTTAAATTATAAGAAGGAGTGAAAATAACTTTGAAGACGATGAATAAGCAATTATTTGAAATGTATATATGTGTTTTTTGGCTAATCCTGTTAATATTAATATTTTACTTTGAAGAATGTTATCAGATAACCCAATAAAAGAAATCGAACCAGAGGCATTTCGAATAGGACGCGCCAATTTTAGGATGTAAGTATGTACTATTGCGATATGCCACAGCAGGCTAATTATAAGTGTTTCTTTCCTCACCCAACTCTTTATAAACAGCTCATTTTTAATCCTCGTTATACTACTGTTAGAGGATGTGTTGGTTCTCTGACATTTCAGTTGCTTGATTAAAATACCGTTTATGTTTTGTTTTTGCTTTACAATACTTGGACATCCATCCTTAATCTCCTAAGAGACTAAATTTCCTAATGTAGAAGCCAATACGTAACTTATCATTTTCGGAATCTAGGAGTCAAGACTTAGTTTTACATTTAATGATTTTTGTCAAGCATATATGTGTATCCTTTCTGGTAGATTTTTGCTGCGGACGAAGCTGAAGACATTAAACCTCGAGTCGACCTTCGTTGGCCTGCGTCATTTTGATACAACTAAACTGTGATGTATCCTTGATTTATATGCATGAGTAAAATGTTTTCAGGTTTCAAGTTTTATTCAAGAACATTAATGAAATTTACATACATACTGCTCTATCCGCAAATAACAAAGGCTAATCTAGGCGGGTAGAGCAGAAACTACTATTACTATAAGATTACTATAATAATACTGAGACTAATTTAATAACCAATCTATACTATATATTTATCATTTCAGGGTCATCAGAAATAGAACCATTGGAACGTTAAAATATAAATCTTCGTTCGTCAGACACACCTGCAAAATATATCTGTTAGTGCATTAAACAAATAGATCTTACCATTCTTAGTTTATACAATACATCTTCAAGATCAAAGATGGAAAACACGTAAAAAACCTTGCAAATAGATTAGTGTTTCTTTACCTAATAGCAATCATCCAGACTTTAAGGAGGCAACAGTTGTGCTATAGACATTATTTTTCGGTGAGCGAACAATATCCCAGGTCAGTCATTTGACAAACTGATGAAAATTCAAGATTGAAAAACAACTGAGTCTGCAAGGCTTAACTAGATAGTAGGCAAATATGTTTTTGAACCTGTTTTATAAAGAATATCCAGGGTCAATGGTTTTTGCACCAGGTGAACATTTCTAATTTCTTATGATGAGCTACATGCTCTCATTTAAAAAGAAATTACTGATACACGTTAAATGCCCCGCCTTATGTACGTACTCATATTAGCGGAGATCGCCGAGCACTATGGGTAAACAAATCTGGTAATAAACTATCGATCCGAGAAATTTTGGTTGTGACGTCAGCGTACGCCCGTAAGTCCGCAAGTACAGACTCTGGGGGAGGGAAAGGGGAGTCCCAAGACAACCCGACGGGGGGGGGGGGGTGGAGAATGCCATATTTTCTTGGCGGAAAATCGCGCGATGCATGCTTTTGGGCCGGCAACTGGCGTTTTTCTTGGCGGGAAGTCGCATGACCATCGTCGCTTTTGAAAAAGAAGCTTATTTAGCAAAACGGTTGTTCGACAGTGCTGAAGTTTTAAACTTGAGGAAAAACACCTAATATCTATGAGTGGAAAGAAAAAGTTCAAAAGAATACTGTAGAAGGCGAAAAGTTCAAGTTACGAAAGCTGCCTTCAAGGGACTTCATCTTTGCATCTTGGCCGGATTCTTGATTTCTCCAAAATGACACAAACCTTTAAACTTTGCTTCAAAACGCATTAAAACCAATAAACATAGACACGCAAAAGCAAACGATAAAAACCGGCGTTTCGGAGTCGTCATAACGCCATTGTCAAAGTAACTTATGTAGAAAATATAGATTAAGACGACAAAGGGTACGACGAAAAACGTAACAAAGTGAAGGAAAAACAAAACAAAAAGCTCGAAATTTCGGGGAGAAAAGGCCTATATCATAATATGGCTGTCATGACAACAACAAGTTGCCTGAAAAAAAAAAACAAATTGTCTCCAGGTGGTTGTTTCTTAAGAGAAAGTTACGCATGTTTAAGTCAGCTTGAGAACGTTGCATGATAAGCGAAATGTTCCAATGTTTTCCAGGAATCCTATAAGTTCCGATAAAGAAGCTATTCAAGTGGATACTCAATTTGAAGTAGGGTCGACCACACCTTACATGTCCGCTCTCCTGGCCTCTGGATTCAGACGATTGCCAGACAATCGCACATTTTATTACAGATTTCTGCCGTGCCCACTGGGAACATTTTCTAACATTTCCTCTAAAGGAGCCGAAGGATGCATAAAATGCCCTCCAGGTAAATGTTAACTGGCTCTTTGCGTATTTAGCTGCTTGAATTAAACCAAACAGAAACCTTCATATGAATCTGCGGCTAGTTCTGGTAAAAACGAAAATAACGATGGTTTGTAGAACAATAAGACAGTGTCTTTGGTAAAGATGGTTAAGTCAACCTCTACCTGTGGACAGCCCGTTATTACAAATAGGATCCAGCTATTTAGGATTAAGTCTGTATCACAGAATGGAAGTGTGGCGGACGGTTAACACTGAATGCCGTTGTTTTAACTCTTGGAACATGAACACCTAAAACATTTCAAAACGTTTTCTTTTTTTCTTTCAAAAACTTCACATTTTTGTTGGAATCAGCTTGGCTATCTTCATCTTGTTCACCCCACCACAGCACATCATATCAAAGCACAAGTCCACCCATCAGATAACTCCTCCCTGCTGACAGACAAGGAATCCATTATTTGGAGAAAGAAAAAATGGTCAGAGAAGTCTCCAATACGTGAACCTCTTTGCAAAATGTGAAGCTAGACTGGAATTTCTCATCTATACAGACAGAAGTCAAAGCTCCCATAGTCATACTCATAATATTATTATAATCTGCCGTGGATCGATGGCCTATCGATAGAGGTTTTCAATTCTAACGTGAATGTCCGAACGGATGCGAGGCAATATTCAATTGAATTTTACGCGAGTAAAAACGACTGTGAAAAGTCTTAAAGACTGTCAGATTTGTTCTTTCAGGTTTAAGATATTGACTGTTCTTTATTTCTCAGGTGGTTTTTATTCTGATGAGGTTGGCCACGTGGGTACAAGTTGTAAGCTTTGTCCAACTGGTTCATTTGTTCCATTTGATAAAGCACCTGGAACCCAACCTTCAGACTGCAAGTCTTGTCCTCTAGGTAAAATGAGCATTCCCACCTTAACAACATAATTAATATGGTAAAACAAAAAATTGGACTTATCAACTGAGTTGATAATGTAAATTGCCCACGTAAAGAAATTCAAAAACTGACGCCCTAATCAACTCAATTGATAAATACAAATTTTTGTGTTTCACTTTCCCACCGTTGCAGCTACACAGTTTCTTTGTTTAATATGGTAATACTCTGTTGTAATCCCAGTCAATAATGCTGCCATTTAGAAAATGATATCAGGCCTCAACAGTGCAAAGTAGGTCGAGTATAACTGCAGTTACGCCGGACTTTTAACAAAATGAAGGAGTGATCTCTGACGTTCTCTTGTCCTTTAACCAAGAAACGCAACGTAATATTTTCCTTTTCCACCAAGGTGAACAAATAGGTACCAGACAATCGTTAGGGAAGGTGATGAGTTCTGGGGTGTGGAAGGGAACCCTGCAACGGAGCTGCATCTCACCAAAGGGCCCAAGTAATAATAAACCTAGCGGCACACAGCGGCCACAGAGAATGGAACAAACTCCGGCAGCTGTGTACTGCTAGGCTACTGAAAAATCAACAACCTTTATTACCTCAACAGGAACAGATACGGATTTCTTTGCTGGCTACCGAGCTTGTAAATGCTTAGAAGGATTTTATCGGGTTCATATGTTCGAGGAATGTCACAAATGTGAACAACTAAGTGGACTGGAATGCAAAGAGGAGTATGCTACTTTAAAATCTGGTTATTGGTGGCAATGGCGGGATGAGACAAGAAAACATCGCTACAGGGATTTTATCGAAAATCTGTTGGCGTCTTTACCAGCATTAGATCCTTCCAGTGTACAATACCCATACCAAATACCAACACCTTATAAATGTCCAGTGGAACAGTCTTGCAAGGGTGGTTTAGATTCCATATGTGCGAATGGGTACGAAGGTCCACTCTGTGCAGTTTGCAGTTCTAGATACTATAAGCAATTGCAAATATGCAAAAAATGTCCTTCAAAGGAGTGGATTGTGGGACAATTGTCAATCATTGTTGTCGTCTTAATAATACTCATTGCGGTCTTGGTGTGGACGGGTAAGAAAAATATGAAGAAGACCGCAGGACTGACTATGATAGACATGTTTTTATCCAAACTTAAGATCGTCATTGGCTTTTATCAAGTCACTTATGGTTTATTGCAAGCATTTTCGTTCATAAAATGGCCAGATTCTCTTCAGGTTGTTGCCAAATATTCTCAGCTACTTCAACTTGACATCCTTCAGATCGCTCCAGTTGAGTGCCTTGTTCCAGCATTGCACGTGGATGCCTTTCAAAGCTTGTTTGCAATGATGGTATTAAATGCAACTTTCATTGCCTTTTTTGGCATCGTTTACGGGGTGCGGAAACTGATAATCTTAACTAATCAGGGCCTCAACAAGGAGGAGAAATCAACAAAAGTCTCCCAGACGAAAGAGTTTGTCTACAGGAATTTGTTTTTCTTCTTGTATGTGACATACCTAAGCACATGCTCGAAGACAGCCAATGTCCTGCCGCTGGCCTGCCGGAAACTTTGCCGAGATCTTGATGAACAAAGGGAGATGTGCAACAAGTACCTGAAAGCAGATTACAGTGTACAGTGCCAAGGCATTAAGTACAAACAGTTGCTTATTGGAGCATATATTTCCACTGCGTACATCTTTTCCCTTCCTGTTGCGGCTTTCATCGCCCTTTGGAAACAACGACGAGAAATAGCCACAGAAGATGCCAAGGTTTCTCAGAATTCAAGCTCGGGTTTGGAAATGATCTCGGGGTTGCGTTTTCTTTTCGAAAACTACAAAAACCACTCGTGGTATTGGGAACTGGTTGAGATGTCTCGTAAAGTAATCCTTACATCAGGTCTAATTCTTGTGGGGCAAGAGAGCAGGTCCTACATTGGTTTGGCATGGGTCATCGCTGGGATGTATGGAGTGCTTTTCTCTTGGATGAAACCAATACAAGACGGTGTTGAGAACAGATTAATGTCAGTGTCTCTTGCTGTTACAGTTTTCAACTTGGGTGTTGGAGCAGTGAGTAGGATTCCGGCAGAGAACTTACCAGCTACGACAGACCCGTACACAGATGCAGTCTTATTCAAGATACTTGTTCTTGCAGCAAATACTTTGGTAATCAGCCTACTTGTTGGTAAGAAAATATTAATTATAAGTACTTTTTAGTGAGGACAAGTAATATACAATTTACTGTAAAAATAATACTATAAACAAGAAGCTTAAGGAAACACAGAATTTAAATACGAACTTATTAGGCAAGTATATTATTGACATTTTCTGTACTGAAGCGATTGACTTAACCCTTAAAGCCCTAACAGTGACGAAAATGAAATTTCTCTTTACATTATTACTCCTCGTTTAAACATTCAAGTGATGAGAATAAAGGAAGTGATCACCAAGGAAAAGATGTCTTGTTATTTGGACAAATTCTCCTTACTATTTCCATAAGAAATGTATGGAGAATAGCAAGGAGAATATGCATTTTTATATCAGGGCTTAAAGGATTAAATTATTCCAATCAGTA
>OZ034966.1:4173551-4176051 GCA_964030785.1 Siderastrea siderea | reverse complement strand
CCAAGAAAAGATGGCATTCTCCACCCTCGTCGTGTTGCCCTAGGACTCCCCTCCCCCTCCCACAGAGTCTGTACGGGCGGGTGTACGCTGACGTCACAACCAAAATTTCTCGGATCGATAGTTACCAGATTTGTTTACCCATGGTGCTCCGCGAGCTCCGCTATAAATATGTGTCAGAGTAAAAACTCAATTTGAAAGAGCTTCATTTGTTCGTTAAGTAGAATGTGTCAGAACAAAAACAATTTCAAGAAAAGTGCTTCATTTGTTATTGCAGTTGATTAGTTCAGTGTCATCTCTTCTCTTTTTCTGTAAAGGCATGTTTTCAGCCAGTTAACGTCTTTGTACGCGATTTTGTTGTGGTCTAGTTTGAATGTGGGTGAATTGACCATTAAGTACAGGTGGAAGTTCTAGACCTCAATATGCCATGTCTTTCATTTATGAAAGGCTTTTTGCTTAGTATTAAATCAATAACAGCTGAACAGTGAAAAGTATTATACAAAATATGCTGCATGTCCAGGAAATTTACCTACCGTCTCCTGTGATGCCGCAAATCACTTCCGTTTATCTAGAGTATCTAGAGAAATGTTAGGGTGACGTATATCAATAGGGTTTCCATGGAAACGCAGTTTTTTGCGTCCTCCTCGGCTTGCAATTTGGTCAATTCTTAAATGAGCGACCTTATCCCAGAAAGATACATTAGATGTCTGTCAAATTCCATCGAATCACTTCTAGTTTTGTTCTACGGTCATATTCACGAAAGTATCGAAACACACAAGAAAGTTCTCAACTGCTGTTGAAACATGTCGAAAGTTTATCCTAAGCACTTATCCTGAGCTGTTCACAATGTTCTCACATTTTTTCTACGAATTGTCTTAGATGGCTGGGATTTCGTGAATACGATCCAAAAGCCTTGGCATCAAATATGATGCTTTCAAACAGAACATTTTGTGTACCGGCACAGGATAAGGAAGGCCGCTTGGATACTGCGGTGTGCTTCAATTTATAAAAGAGCCTAAAGTTAATGTCAGTTAAGTTTAAGTCAGTTATGCTAGAAGTAAACGACAGTTAGGGTTAAGTTAAAGTCAGCTTAGCCAAACGTTAATGTCAATAATAAGTTAATAAGTTAAAAGTTGGTGTCAATTATACATTAAATAACCTTTTCAATGGCTGGAACAACAGGAAAGTTGTATCCTTAAACCTCGTAGCATTTAGATAACGCAAAACAGGGCCCGATAAGCTTAACATGCAGTGGAAATTTGGTGCTGAGTATTAGTTGGAACGTAATCTTTTTGTAACTCAGGATTTGTTTTAGAGGACAGAGTGTAACGACTTAAGACTCAGCACATCTCAGCTCACACATTTTCAGTATCATCCGTATGTAAAGGGAGGCGCGGTTGTGCTTTGGTTATACCGGCGGCCTTTCGATCGGAAGATCGTAGGTTCGTTGTCTCTCTCGACCTCACCTCACCTATCTGCTCCATGCCATGTGGCACATAAGGCCTCTGTCTCTCTTGACTCAGGTGTGTAAATGGGTACCGCAGAAAACGATGCTCGGTCTAGCCCCGCGATGGACTAAAAGACCGGTTTTCAATGGAACACGCCTGTAGGCAATCATGGTAGTTGTATGCAAGATAAGTCCAAGATGAGTTCAGGCGAGTACATCTCATTCAAAAGGTTGTTTTACTGATTTTCTAACCTGAAGTACTTCATTTAATTCATTTGAAGTACAGAAAATGGCCAAATCCATGTCATTTTGCATACAACTCCCACTGGGCTCCTGAATTCCATGATTCCTTGCAGGCGTGTCTCAAAGAGGGAACTGGGCATTGAGTCAGTGTCGAAAGTAATTCGCGTTTGTTTTGGGTTTGCTCTACTACGCTCTGTGGTTGGTTAAAAAACTCGCACCGCTTTCTCGACCAATCAGAATTAAAATCAAACCCGATCATGACTTGCTCGCACGCGTTTCCTGCGCGTGACATCTGTTACATGTAACTGCTTCGAGTCCAAATTGGTTCATTGACCCTTCATTGGTTTGTTCATGTCTGTTGGACGTCATTGCCCAAAGTAATTGTTTTGGTTTGCGTCAAAATGCAATATGCGAGATAAGCTCCGGCTGCGTGGGTCACATCTGTGGCTCTGAAGTGCAAAAGCAGGCTTCTTTGTTGTCCATTAACTGCCAATTAACCAAGTCATGTCAAGATAAATACTTTAGTCAAATGCCCACAAAACGACAAATGATGCTATGTATTCTCTCAGACTTGTGATAACATTATCACGGAGAGAAAGCGAGGGACGTAAAATAGTTAGAATGATGTAATGAAAGTAATAAGGATTTGGGGCTCGATGCCTAAAACTATGGGGGGGGGGGGGAGAAAAGAAGAAGAATATGATTACCTTAAGTGGTAATACATGCCCCCCTCACCCCTTTCCGCCGGTAAATCAACAAAGAAACGACTGCAAGGGATCGCAATGCGCTGAACTTACAAAGAAGGCTAACTAG
>OZ034966.1:4140351-4173351 GCA_964030785.1 Siderastrea siderea | reverse complement strand
GAAGGTGTAAACGAATATCAACGAGCTAATAATTACCAAGATTTTAATGATTAGCTTGTTAATATCCGTTTACAGCTTCCTAGTTAGCCCTCATTAAAAGTTCAGCGCATTGCGATCCTTTGTTAACTGGTTAAGTTTGATAATGGTCTTGAAATAAGAACTGAAATAAAACGACCGCTATCTCAAACTTTCTCGCTGCTTCGAACCAAACACGTTCTTATGATTAATTGACAAAATCTGAAACATACTATTTAAAAGCACATGGAGTGGCTCACACGTGTGTAGTGGTTTGAACAAAGTCCTCCGCCCTTGCACAGCTGCAAGGAAACTACAGCTAAAGAGCAACATCTCCCTGATATGAACTGTAAAACCTGGGAGAAAAAGGGCAGAGCGAACTATTTCTCTGCTGAAGTCGTTGTTTAAATTTCCTTCCTGCACTTAGAAATTCACAGGATAAATAAAGAGATATCACAACTAAAAAGAACTTGCAAAGTATAGTTTCGTTGCCAAATTTTAGAAGAAAAGGGACGAAACTTATTCCAAACGAGGCATTCAGACATTTACAGATGCTTGTATGGCCCATATATTGTCAACTCTTGCCCCGCAGGAAATATCTCATTCGATATTACACAAATTCAGGGGCACTCAACGGATCTGTTCCCTTCAAAATCTGTTCCTAATAGGATTTCGTGCTGGCTGGGAATTTTTTTGAAACTAGCCTTCATGCTGGAAAATTTTTTTAGGCAACTTGTAGCTGGAAAAAATCACTGTTACGAGTTTTTCTCTAGATTTTTCTCTTCTATTTTTGGGTTGCTGAGTTATTAATTCGGAGCTGGCGGGATTATGAATTGAAGTTTGCTGTCTACAATACACGATTTTTATAATTTCGACTTTGGGGCTTGAAATCCGCGTCTAACTTAGGAGCCTGGTAATGAGGCTGCAACGACCTGTTAGAATCCTGTTTGGCGGGTTTGACGGTTGGCGTTCCTTCACTCCGTTAAGCTGTTGGTCGTCGTTCGCGCTCGTTATTTTATAAATATTCATGGCTCATTCATGCAGAGGTGAGACCAGTTATTATGTACCATTCTTTTAATATCTGTATAACATAACGTCTGGCGTTTCAAGTAATAATTCTTCCGTTTTCTGTTTCGCTAGATTGAAAATTTGTGGCGACCACCCGAGCCAGCCATCTTTGCTCTGTTCTTTAATATCAAGGTGAGGCGTATTAAGCAAAATTATAAACGCTTAAAATGCTTGTTCGACATTCTCACAGTAAAAGCAGACTCTTCTGGAGTCGAGAATGACGAGAGAAAACCTAGAAAACTGACATCCAAAGGCGGGCTCTTGTCTGTTGCTATAGTACAAAGGACGAAGGAAAATCGTGATTTCTAAAATCACCCACGAACTTAAGCTTAAAGGTTTAAGATTTTTCAAATATTTACGGGACCACTAGCTACTCAATTTACCAAAGAGGGATCACCTTTTAGAGCTTTAACAATGCTGAGAAGTTCCTTTGCCAAACCGGTTGACATTTTATAGTCACAGAATAATGTCAGAATCTATAGCTTATTATTTAGCTACGCTAAATCAGTTTGCTTGCATGCCGCTCGCTACCATCTGATGAATTCCTTGTTTTGAGAACGCAGAGAATGTATTTAATTCGACTTAAAGATAAAACGTGCGTTTGATTGAATGCGTTGTTTGCATTTGCCTAGAACTGTTTTCCTTCGTGGCGTTATCTGGTCTTATTTTGATGTTCACGAATCTTTATATCAACAGTTAAGCTTAAGTTTATTCTGGTTGTGCGGTGGCACATTTCATTGCCTTGTGTAGTTTTTGTTGTCATTTTTAGGTTTTGTATGTTTACTTATATACTTAACATTATTCGTTTTGAAGCTGTACTGATGGTAGTGAACTATATTTCCCTACATGGGTTCTATTTAAGCTTAGCTACCGAAGTTTTCATATGGCCTCTGCTAATCCTTTGTTTCTGTTCATTTTAGCTGTAAACAGTGTGGGAATGGCGAGTCATTAAAGCTTATATATTTTTGTATACAGGAATTATTGATCGAAAGGTGAGTTTTTAATTTCTTTCCATGTGCTTTTGTAGTGGATTGTTGAAGCCCCAACAACAACATGCATATTCTCTTTACTGACCTCCACTTAATTCTTAATATTTAGTTATGAGAAGTTGTTTTCTGATCAAGAAAATTTATGCCGGGCCATAATTTCCTTTTTCCTCGTAACATGATTTTTGATACAAATATTAGAGGCACTGTAAGGTGTCACAGGGTTAAGTTTCATGTCCATAGTTAGTACAGTTGTTTTCGTACTAAGTAGTCTGTACACTAATTAAATTCTGGAAAACTGTATTTTTCTTTACCAAATTTTATTCTCATTTTGCTATAGAATATAACTCACGGAGTTTAGAGGCACTCATGGAGCTAAGAGGTTAAGGAGTTTTTGTTTAAGGTAAGGCTAGTTTCCTTCAAGTTTCCTTTCAAGTGATGATCTTCACTTGAATATGGTCTTAATGTATCCATATGATCCAAAGCAAACACAGGCAATTACAAAATCTGCTGTCATACATCCTGCTGTATTCAAACAAACTGAAGTCATCATTTGCAACTAGGATCATGTGATTGTGTGGAAGACAGCTTTTTTAAAAATTATTTTCATCTTTTAACTTAAGTCTTAACTAAAGCAACATAATGTTTAAGCATGGTGAGAGAGCTGTGCTGTTTACATCCTTACACGTACATGCATAGCTGTGTCAAGGACACATATGGTTTTTTTAAAAATGTGTTGGTTCTGTTTTAGCAGTCAAAAAAATGTACATTGTTGTGTACAACAGAAAATCTCCTGCCTTCCCCTTTTTAGGGCATGGTAATTGGATTTGTATCTTTGTTGTAGACTAATTCACCAAGAAATTGGGTTATTGAGGACAATAATTTGTTTGTAAGATGGCATTAAGTTTGTTCAATTGTCTGTAAGGAAGGAGTCTCTTTTTCGATTTTGCTGTTTATTTTGTACTGTGCATCTTGTACTTTGTAGCATGCAATGGCCAGCATCACACATGCATCTGCTTGGGACATTAATTGCCCGCAAATTTCTGGTCATTCTTGTGACGACAGACGTTCAGTTGTTGTTCGTTATTGTGACCCTTTGTCTTCCATTAGGTTGAGTTAGGCTTGTGACGACGGGCATTCATTGGTTGTTCGTTCTTGTGACCCTTTCTCTCCCTTGAAGTTGAGTTAGGCTTGTGACGACGGGCATTCATTGGTTGTTCGTTATTGTGACCCTTTCTCTCCCTTGAGGTTGAGTTAGGCTTGTGACGACAGACATTCATAGGTTGTTCGTTCTTGTGACCCTTTCTCCTCCATTAGGTTGAGTTAGGCTTGTGACGACGGACATTCATTGGTTGTTCGTTATTGTGACCCTTTCTCTTCCATTAGGTTGAGTTAGGCTTGTGACGATGGACATTCATTGGTTGTTCGTTATTGTGACCCTTTCTCTCCCTTGAGGTTGAGTTAGGCTTGTGACGACGGGCATTCATTGGTTGTTCGTTCTTGTGACCCTTTCTCTCCCTTGAAGTTGAGTTAGGCTTGTGACGACGGGCATTCATTGGTTGTTCGTTCTTGTGACCCTTTCTCTCCCTTGAAGTTGAGTTAGGCTTGTGACGACGGGCATTCATTGGTTGTTCGTTCTTGTGACCCTTTCTCTCCCTTGAGGTTGAGTTAGGCTTGTGACGACGGGCATTCATTGGTTGTTCGTTCTTGTGACCCTTTCTCTTCCATTAGGTTGAGTTAGGCTTGTGACGACAGGCATTCATTGGTTGTTCGTTCTTGTGACCCTTTCTCTTCCATTAGGTTGAGTTAGGCTTGTGACGACGGGCATTCATTGGTTGTTCGTTCTTGTGACCCTTTCTCTTCCATTAGGTTGAGTTAGGCTTGTGAGGACGGGCATTCATTGGTTGTTCGTTCTTGTGACCCTTTCTCTTCCACTAGGTTGAGTTAGGCTTGTGATGACGGGCATTCATTGGTTGTTCGTTCTTGTGACCCTTTCTCTTTCATTAGGTTGAGTTAGGCTTGTGACGACGGGCATTCATTGGCTGTTCGTTCTTGTGACCCTTTCTCTTCCATTAGGTTGAGTTAGGCTTGTGACGACGGGCATTCATTGGTTGTTCGTTCTTGTGACCCTTTCTCTTCCATTAGGTTGAGTTAGGCTTGTGACGACGGGCATTCATTGGTTGTTCGTTCTTGTGACCCTTTCTCTTCAATTAGGTTGAGTTAGGCTTGTGACGACGGGCATTCATTGGTTGTTCGTTCTTGTGACCCTTTCTCTTCCATTAGGTTGAGTTAGGCTTGTGAGGACGGGCATTCATTGGTTGTTCGTTCTTGTGACCCTTTCTCTTCCACTAGGTTGAGTTAGGCTTGTGATGACGGGCATTCATTGGTTGTTCGTTCTTGTGACCCTTTCTCTTTCATTAGGTTGAGTTAGGCTTGTGACAACGGGCATTCATTGGCTGTTCGTTCTTGTGACCCTTTCTCTTCCATTAGGTTGAGTTAGGCTTGTGACGACGGGCATTCATTGGTTGTTCGTTCTTGTGACCCTTTCTCTTCCATTAGGTTGAGTTAGGCTTGTGAGGACGGGCATTCATTGGTTGTTCGTTCTTGTGACCCTTTCTCTTCCATTAGGTTGAGTTAGGCTTGTGACGACGGGCATTCATTGGTTGTTCGTTCTTGTGACCCTTTCTCTTCCATTAGGTTGAGTTAGGCTTGTGACGACGGGCATTCATTGGTTGTTCGTTCTTGTGATCCTTTCTCTCCCTTGAAGTTGAGTTAGGCTTGTGACGACGGGCATTCATTGGTTGTTGGTTCTTGTGACCCTTTCTCTTTCATTAGGTTGAGTTAGCCTTGTGACGACGGACATTCATTGGTTGTTCGTTCTTGTGACCCTTTCTCTTTCATTAGGTTGAGTTAGGCTTGTGAGGATGGGCATTTATTGGTTGTTCTTTATCATTACCCTCTCTCCTCTTTTCTCTTGCATGTGAGAGTGGGCATTTGTTGATTTCTCGCTCTTTTGACTGTTTGTCTTCCATGAAGTTGTTTGTTGTCTTTTCCCTTTGGTTGAGGAAGGTTGTTGGGAGATCTGGCTCAGTGAGTGTTATTGAATCGCTTCACTTTTTGTGCATGCATAGCTGCACTGGAAGCAGTCATGCCCGTTTAAAACTGCTACTATTATGACCACTTCCACCACCACCACCAACTGTGTGAGAACAAAATGTTCTGTATTGTATGATTTGTATTGTTAATCCATCCTTTTACCATAATCAGTAGCCTGGTGATTGTTTTTGTTTTCATATGTGTTTCTGTTTGTTTACTTGCCTCCCTGACAATTAGCTTTGTTCAAGTCACAGGTATTGGAATAGAATTGCTGGTCTTCTTTTCAGTAAATGGTAGATTGGGAATGGAGTGTTGACACTTGTTGTAAGGTTATTGGGTGGTTTAAAATGCTCAAGTCATAATTGAAAGTGTGATTGCATGCTGCATGGCTGCCCAGTATGAATCCATACCCAGCCCATGGGAGGTCATCAAGAAATTCCTAGGGGGAGGGGAGATCTGAAAAACAAAAATTTAAGAAGCAAAGTATGAAGCTAAACTGGAATTTCTTGGAGGGGGGGGGGGTGCAAAACAAAAACCTTCCATGGGTGAAGGATGGATTCTTTTTGGAACTACACATTGTCAATTTGTTTTAATAGGTCACGTAAACCCAAGGGATGTCCTACATTTATTACTTGATATTTACATATTCAAAGGAAATGACACCTGATATTGGCAGGCAAATTTTTATGGCAATCAAGATTAATTTTTGCAGTGTTAAGTTTTCTCAAAATTCAATGGAGTTTGCTTGACTTAATAATGCATTTTAATATTATTATTATATTTTTGAAACTTCCTTGCTTGAGTGTTTAAATGGCCCACAATAAACTGGGCATCTGTTAACAGGCTGAGAAAGTTACATAATATTTGAATAGTCAAACCTTTTTGCTTCAAAACGTTTTGAATATAGGGTGTTAATAACATAAATTATTTTACGGTAAAGCTCAATGCTGTGGTTGTGTTTCTCATTGCTGCCAAACAACATAGCTGACTTACATGTACGATGAAATAGGAAGGCATTGTTTAATGAACTGGAAAGTCTCAGTTATTAGTATTTCATGGATCTGTATTAATTTTCTCTCTTTCTGTTTTACAGCTTGACTGCATTATGTTGTTATTTAGTCTATGAGTGGCAGCAAAGAAAATTGCAAACTTGGAGGGGTGGTAACTTATAATTTTTGTTCTTTCTTTAGGCTCGAGGGATCTCTGTTACATTTCTAATGATGTCAGTGATTGAAAAGTGGATAGTGAGAAAGGTACGACAGTCAGAAAGCGTGAATGATGTTATCCTGAAAGAGGACCTCTTCATGAAGTTTAATTCTGAAAACCCAGAAGTCCCCCGCGAAGTCTTCTTTGCAGAATTTGGGAGAATAATGGGATGTGGTCCATTTAAAAATGTGGTTCCTTACCTAAAGAAAGGGAAGAAATTTGGCTACCGGTTTCTCTGTTTCAAAAAAGATCACCCATCTGAGACCAAAGAACAATCAAATGAGAAACCAGAAATGAATTTAATGAAAGAAACATGTTGCACAAACATATCTGAAACTAATTTTAAGCAAAAGAAAAGAAAGTTAAAACTTAACAAGGGTGAGCCAAAAAACAAAAAAATTAAACTTAGTAGTAATGTCCACCATACTGACAAAGGCAGTGTCAGATCAGCTTTTTCAGCTGGTGTGTTAGAGGATGATGGTAATTCAAACTCTGCAGAAACTGAGTTAGGTGCAGATGTTGACTGTAGCACCATAGTGACTGCACCACAGGATCAGCAAAATGGTGATGGTGATGATGATGCTTCTGTTTTTAAAAGCAAAGCTGACTGTAGCACCCTAGAAACTGGTTTGCCTGAAGTGTTAATGGATCAGGGAAGTGATGATGTTGATGATGCTTGTGCTTTTGAAAAACAATCTGACTGCAGTATCCCAGAAACTGGTTTGTCTGATGTGTTGAAGGACTGGAGAGATGATGATGATGATGATGACGATGATGATGATGATGATGATGATGATGATGCTGTTCCTTTTGAAAGCAAATCAGACTGCACTGATAGTTGTAACAGTGATGGTGATGGTTCAGTTGATGGGTTTGTGAAGAAGCAGGAGGGTGGTAGAACAGCAACATGCGCACCATGAGGGTGTTAAAGAAGCCCAAGCTCTTTTCGAAAAGTATGCTCCAAAGGTAGCAGTTGAATGCTTAAAAAAATATGATGCTTGGGAAAAGCCGTATACCTTTGACTTTGTTGATGGTGTTAAATTCATTTCAGAGCAGTGTTGTCTACCTAACAATTACAACAAACTAGGTCTTTCGTTTGTCGATTTGGAAAACCGTGAGGGTGTTGTTGAAGATCAGTGTTCAGAAGAGGAACTGATTCATGATGCTTATCTAGTGCCATCCAGTGATGATGTGGCAGAAAATTCAGATGTTTCTGTGAGTGATGAAGAAGGCGACCAGCCTGACATGTTGTTAGAGAGAGTAAGTAAATGGCACATAACGAAGCTTGATAATGGCAAGATGAGCTACATCCATATTGGAAAAGCTTTGAAACTGCTGCTTCCACGAGAATGGATTTCCCGTAACCGTGGCCAGAGGCACATTGCTGCTAAGCATCTTCCTGATCATGGGCCTGATGACCCTGAAAATGATATTAAATTGTTTTGTGATGTTGCTGTGAAAGTTCAGGTCAAAGAAAAGCCTTGTTTTCAGATTTGCAAAGTTGTGGCTCTAAGGTCTTGTGATGGCAATGATGTATGCTCAGCAAATTCCAAGAAAGGGAAAGATTTTATGGCTCGGTTCACGTTGTACAGTAGAGTTAATGGATATTACGTTGTGCCATCAGAACTTCCTGTGAGTCATTGGCGATCTCTTTCTGCAGTTTTGACTGTTGCGGAGTTAAGTTGTCATGGAGATAGGTTCTCTCTTTCCACAGAAAGTGCCAGCTTGCTGTCCAAAAAAGGATATCTTCCTTTTGAGGACATGCTTCAGTCGTCAGATTCTGAAACCCTTGAAAACAAAGGCAGTTTTTCAGAGGATTGCACTTCCCTCATTGGAGATGAGCATGAAGAGTGTTGTAAGGATTCAGAGGGAGGGTACTATGAGGTTGAGCAGGTTGTTGATAGGCGGCTAAATCCTTTAACTCAAACCTTTGAGTATCTTGTCCGGTTCAAGGGATAGTCTGAAAGTGATGATCTGTGGCTCCCAGCTTCTTCATTTAATATGCCAGTGAACTATGTTAGTGTATCCCGTTATGGTAGGAAGCGTAAATCTTGTACAAACATTGATGCGTCTGGGACTGATGAAAATGCAGGAGCCCCCAAGCAGAAGTATACCAAACGCTTTCATCAAACTTTCAGAAGTTCAACGCATGATCAAGGGGGAAAGAGTGTAAAGGCATCAAATTCTAGATCTTATTGTGCGAAAGAAACTCAAGAAACGGGTGGTAAAGCAACTGATCATTGCTCAGACCTGACCTCTAATAAAAATATCACTGTTGTTGCTGATGAGGATGTCCCACTTTGTGTGGAAAACAGGGGTGCAACTGCAAGGCTTTTTATGGAAGATCTCAAAGAACGGGGGAGCAAATTTATTTGCTCACGTGCAGACATTGCACTCCAACAGTTGCCAGTTGTTTGTGTTTCAACTCACTTTACTTTGGAAAGGGGAACTGTTGGTTGCTCCGATCCTTCTAATATTGCTTTTCTTCCACCTTTGTCGGTGTTTAATGAAGGCGAGAAAGCATTGCGGAAAAAAATTAATGAGGGCTGTAGTGACTATTCCCTGAAATTCCCTTCAATAGGTAAATTTTGTCTTCAAAGTTTACCAGTTATTCGCAACTATTACGTCTTTCGAGATATAAAGCAAAACTTTAAGTCAGAAAAGGAATATTTGGAGAAAGATGTTGATGGTGTCAGTGATAAAGAAAAACTGACCTTGGTTAACTCTATGCTTTATCAGAGAAATCTAACTCGAACATTCTTAGCAACTAGAGACCGGATTCAATTGACCATTGACAATGCTACTTGTCTCATCGGAGAGAGATACCTCACTGATGATGTTATGAACTTCCTCATGAACATTTTTGAGGGGGAAGGCAATACCCTTTCCGGTAAAAGCACCTGTCTTGCTGTGGACTCCATACTTCTGGGCTGCAGTAGAAGTATGATTGCCAGTTCTGTCAAACGGTCTTGCTGTGGTAGAGATGCGAAAGAGTTGCAAACAATTCTTTTTCCAACTTTTCTTCAACATGCGTCTCACTGGGGTCTTGCTAAAATGGAGGTGAAAACTAAGTCTATCTTCTATGACGATGGTTTCCACATGAAGCCCCCTGCAGGGTTGATAAATGTCATTAGGGCTGTGATCAGTGCCCTTTACTCTTTGTCGAGATCTGAATTGTTTGATGTCAAAGCGTGGGAGCCATTTCAGTTTAAGCAATTTGGTATGCCATCTCAACCAACTTCTGGAGACGGATCATCGAGTTGTGGTGTGGCTGTTCTCATGGCAGCGAGAAGCTTCTTCCGTGGCGAACCTTTGACATGGTCATACATGGACACTCCTTACTTCAGGCGAAAATTCTTGTTGGAGATCATTCAGCATGGACTTCAGTAGGTGGTAAGCTATAGAGGACGTTTATTTGACTGGAAATGCGAAAATTTCATGATAATAAACGTTCGTGCAGAAATAAGTCTCACCCACCTAGCCAATTATGAAATTTTTAAATTGAGAGAAATCGCATTGTTAATTGGCTTTCATTGAAACTAGATTGGAGTGGTGTTTTGAAAAGAAGTTTGGTGTTGTGCAGCATGTTTTGAGTGTAACTGTAACAAAATTTTCTAAATGGTTAGAAATTAATTTCTACCCATTTTTTTTTTCGCGTGCGTGTCAATCAATAACCTATCTTGTGCAAAACATTTAGGTAATGAAACACCACCTCACGGTAATTAACTCATTTTTATTTATGCATCCCTTTTTTTATATTTTGCAGGCGTTGGAGAAAATAAAAAGCCGATGGTTACTCAGCTATTTGTGTGTATAGGCTGGTCAAATAAAATGCTTGGCTTTGACAGCTTTCTGGAGTAATATTTGTTGTGTCGCTAATTATTGTATCGGCCACCACGTAATACATCTGCACCCTCCCTTATTTCTTTTTAAAATTCTGTTCAGTTTAATTACAGGGTTGCCACGGTCTGGGACAAGTCAATAAAATAATAAATTTTTCAAGGTCAGGGTGAAGTCGGGGAATTTTGCATCAAGTCAGGGAGATTCTTATTTTTTACCTCGAAGTCAGGGAGTTTCATTTTTCACCAGCCACTAGGTTTGATAATAAGTTTTTATCGTTGGTAAGGTAATGTTGTTTACCTGAAATCTGGTATTTGTCCATTTACCGTATCCAAATTGTGAATTAGCCAATCAGAAGTCTTGTTTACTGTCATGATTTTCTACGATATCGAGTCACTGACCTGATATCCTACGATATCATGGACAGTTTGTGAACTCGCATTTTTTTGCAGACTTTAGAGGCGAAAATTACAACAGAAATACAACGAAACGTAAAACTATTACATTTGTTAAACGAGAAAGTAATTTGTTTCACGTTAAGAGAGCAAAAAAAATACAATTTCGCGCCAAAATTGGAAGCGGCTACACTGGCGGGCGCTCGCGTGAACTTTATGGACAGCGCTGAAACTTTTTTGGTTTCAAAATGGAGCCGGATTTTCCAAATTTCTTTCTTAACGTGGACTTCCAAGATTCAGAAACTGAAACTCCAAACAAAAGAATTAAATAAAATGGCAGATGAGGAGTTGGAGAAGAGTATTGACGACCAGAAAAGTGTAAATACGTGTCGCTCTACAACGCCTGACTGATCACGGTAACTGAAAAAAAAAGAAAACGCCGGGTTTCAGGACGAATTTGGGTGTGGTAATACCTAATCGTACCTAATCGCTCGAGTGCGTCTCGCCAAAATACGAACCATGGCTCGACCAAACTCGCCTGATATGCCGCCGAAGCGTACCAAAAAGGTACGATTAGGTATAAATATCAAACCCAGTTGTTAGGTGTTAAGGGTGTGGTTACTAGAAGTTCCTTTTAACATCAATATCAAATTTCTATGTATTTTGTCTAGCTGGCTGGGAACGAAACTAAGATACTTCTGCTGGCTGGGAATTTTCGTATGGGAATCGTGCTGGGAAAAAGGAACAGATAACTTTTTCCCAGCAAGGCAGAAAAATACTTTAGAAGACCTGAATTAGCTTGTAGTTTCTGTAATTTCAAAGAAATAGTGCATTTCCGTTAAATTTGTCGTTGGGTGCCCCTGCAAATTCGTCTCATATTTTCGACATCTACTGAATGAGTCTTTTTTTACAGCACTGTTTGAGAGAATTTGTTTAAACATCAAGACATTTTATCTTTGTTGGTTAATGAGTAATTCAGAGAAGGCGTACGTAAACAAAGATTGTCCCTAGCCTATGAAAGGAAAAAAATTCTTTCAGGATTGAAAATTTCCAGTCTGTAATAAAAGCTTTAGGAGGGGTGTGACATTGAATCTCTATTGCCTCTCTAATTCTTCCCCTTCCCTAATCGAGAAGTGAGTTAACTCAGTTGACATTAAGGACTGTAAGACCATCTTTTTTGCCTCCTGCAGAAGGAAACAAGAAATTCTGAAGAATTTACAGGCGGCGCATAGTCTCTCACCCGTTTGTTTGTGTTCTGGCCCCAGTTGTTCAAAGAGCGGATAACATTATCCACCGGATAAGCTGTTACCGAGCAGATACAAAACGTAGGGAAATCTCTACATAGCCCTCTAATTTATGAAAAGAGCAAGAGTGCATCTATAACGAAGCGTGTGGCCTTGCAAAACTCTGGCCAAATGTGTAAGTTGAAGTAAAATTGCTCCGTTGGATAGCGACTTATCCAGTGGATAAAGTTATCTACTCTTTAAACTTTTGGGGCCTGGTTGTATCTGAAATAGCGGTAGTATGCCATCCCGTACTTCAGTTACAGGGTTAATTTGTACGAGACCAACGAGCATTTGAACTACTTTTTATTTCAAAAAAGTTACAGAGCGTGTTGTCAATTACCATATTTCTGGATATCAATTTATATTGTAAAATAAGCTATTCATTTACACAATAATTAGATGACACGCTTTTATATACATTAAATTATTTCAATATACTGTATGTCTGAAGAGTTTGGAAAAATAGCACATGAGAGATGTCGGTATTTTTCATTAATATTAACAATATCACAATAGCGATAAAAAATAATGAATAAAAACAAAACAAAAAATCTCACTAAAAAGCCGTTGACACTGCAAAAAGCTTCAAATTGGAAAGTAAGTAGAAAAATTTATGATAAATATTTTAAGAATACGGTGAGTTATCAGTTGTGAATTAAGTTACTGAGATATACAAGGTGAGTTACCAAATCTTGAAAATTCAAGATTTGGCCTGCCTAATTTTGAAAATTCGAGATTTGTCAGGCAAATTACTGAATTTTCAAGATTTGCGAAATCTTGTATTTTCAAGATTTGGCAACACACCCCATCGCTAACTCACCATCATAACTCACGAAGCGTAACTCGCCGTGTTGGTGGACCCAAATTTCCTAAGTCATATAGGCGAAGAGATTTACATTTTTGCTTTAAAAGACAAGCATTTTTGGCTGCGGCTTAGTGGAGAAATGAGCGAAATGAGTGAAGTTAAATGAAGCTAGCAATTTACAACGCTCATCTTCTTAGCTGTCACCTTGATTGACGTGAGTGTGTGAGAGTGACTGAGTGGGAGTGGGGCAGTTACAAACAATTAATTAAACCCAATCACCATTTTGTCTCAAATTTTTCCACGTAAGTTCTAAGACCCGTTCAAGCTCTAATTCCCCTAAAAACGTTGCTAGAAAACGTTGCTCGCTGGCCACAAGTATGGCAAAACAGAATTATAATTTTGGACTGTTTTACAGCTGATTTCACAGCTATGTGTAGACCCGGGTTTTTCAAGCATGCTGGATTCGCCCGCTATGATTCGCCTATCTTCATTCTCTCATAACGACAAAGCGATGAAGGAAATTAGCAAATCCTCTGCTTTTTTGCGACTCGGTTTATATCCCAGGAAGTTAGTTTTTTTTTTTTTGGTAAACTCATTTCATGCACAGATTTCCAGAATTATTTCAAGACCATGGGCGAACACGGCCTGAGGCGAATCGTGATTCGCCCATGGACACTAAATAATTCTGGAATGAGTTTACAGAAAAATACTAACTTCCTGAGATACAAACAACGAGTTTACAGACGAAATACACACTTTCTGAGATATAAACAACCACAAAATAGCAGAATATTTGCTAATTTCTTTCATCACCTTGTAGTTATGTGAGAATCAAGAAGGGCGAATCATACCCCGCGAATCATGGTTGAAAAACCTAGGTCTACACAGAGGAGTGAAATAACCTGTTCCACCTGTCACGAACAGTCACGTGTATTATATCGATCTTTGTTATGCAACATTTAGTCACGCTTTTGCGGTTTTGTTTGTACAGGACACACCTTGATTTCCCAACTTGATTTTCCGGTTTTGTAGAATTACTTGTATATAGTTTCTGACGCTTCAAGTCTAGCTAAATAAATGGTTTAATCAACAAACGAGTGTGGTTCTTTTAACGAGTTTATTATACCACCCATTCTGCGGATGCACGGACCAGAAGCTGTAAGTTTTCTTTTAAATTTTTTCGCTTTTTCTCATTAAAATAAACTGACCAAATATTTCGAATTTGTACATTGGGACTTATATCTTGCACAAACTATGCCGGTGTATGCGTTGACGCCCTATATTGTTCAAACAGAAACTCGTATCCTCTTATACGTTTCTAGTTGAATTCATAGAAACGATTAAAAAACTAGTAACTAGTGGTTTTCTAGGCATTTAGCAGAAGAAAAACTTCCCACTGCAGAAAGTCTCCTAATAGATAATTTAGCGGTTTTGCAGGCTATTTTGTCAGGTAGAAATCCGAAGTCAAGTAAATTTCCAGAGACGTGAAATACGATTACGTCTTACAGTAGGTCAGTAAATCGTTTGCCCAGATCAAGAATGTTTCAGAACTCACTTGGACTCCCACAGAACATAGTAACCTAGCGCACAATACCTATAAACCATTGTTATACTTATTATTTTTAAAAGTTGACACTCATAAAAGACTTAAGAAACAAGCCTTCATATTCACTTCTTGCCAAATGATCTTAACATCAGATTATCCCAGGGGAGTGGGGTACTCCCTATAGCGGGCTATACTGGGAGGCTCCGCCCGAAAGGGCTGCCTTTTTTAAGCTCGCAGTATACTAAAGGTCAGGGAAAATGGTCATTTTAGCATATGAAAGTGTCACAAAATTCGCTGCAAAGTGGAAGAGATGGCGGCTAAAGCTAAGAATATGAAAGGGTGCCAAATTTTACGCGAAACATACAAAATCTTGCACCCTTTGTGCAATTTAACCAGAACGACTGAAATTCTGTTGTTTTGGCTTATCCTTGATGTTTAAGAAAGGGGCGCAATTTTTCCTCTAGGTATTTGAAAAGAGTACTATTTTGGTAAAAATTAGTATATTAAAGGGTAAGGGTTTGAACCTCCAGGCGTAGCCTCCCTGTACTCAAAGTTGTTGAGTACCCCCCCCCCCGGGAACATTATCTTGCCAAAGTGCAAAGGCTTCTGTACAGTACGTATACATTGCTGTACAGTATTTATCCCGCAATCGGAGCCGCATATAATCTAATATTGAACTGATATTAACACAGGAATCACCTTAATCTCTCATCTTGGACAACATCGGACGAGCTTAGCTGGCTTTTTGGTTTCGAAGGCTACTACATAACGCCAAGTCCAGCTTTTCACCCCCCAGAGACAAATCTGGAATCAGTCAAAAGTGGTTTCAACTTTAAAGATTGTGGATGAAATCAAATCCAAAAAGTGCCAAACGTTATGTTCCAGGTTGCAGTTTGTGTTTCAGAGATTTGGAAGGCAAAATGTTGTAGTTTTCTTATAAATTAGAAGTTGGTCAGTCTGGGTAGCTTTTGGGCTAACAGTGTACAAAACTGGATCATATAAGTCTTTCTTGCGGAGGAGGTTTAAGTATTGAATCCATTTCCACTCTGCCAGCCTCTACTTCTTCTTTGCTGGGGCTGTATGTACCGTTAGATGTTCGTTTTCTTAGCACCACAACAAGGAAAACAACCAGCACAATGAGAAGGACACCACCCGCTGCAACCCCACCAATGAGAAGCGGTGAAGGATCGCTCTTCGTCTCAGCCGTGGTTGGTTCGAGCTGTGTTTCACAAAACTCTCCAGTGAAATCCTCCGGGCACGCACATGAGAAGTTGCCAAACTGGTCATACATGTTACAAGCACCGCCATTCTTGCAGGGGTTAACTTTGCAGCGGTCTTCAAATTGACATACGTTTCCCACCCAGCCAGAGGGACAGTCGCACCTAAACGCGTCAGGCAAATCCTCACATGTGCCACCATTCTGGCATGGGTTAGAGTCACATTTCTTTATGAGTTCACTACAATTCACCCCTGTATATCCTGGGTTGCATTCGCACCTGTAGTTATCCATCAATGGAGTACAATTCCCATGAACACATGGATCAGGATCGCAGTATTCCAAAAGTCCACTGCAGTTCACATTTCCAAATCCTTCCGTGCAGTTGCAGAAATACTTGCCTTGTGTGTTCAAGTTCACACAGGTCGCGTTGTTTCTGCAGGGGTCTGGCGAGCAGTAATCTGTAATGTTCTCGCAGTTTCGGCCATAGAATCCTAATGCGCATGTGCAAGTGTAGTTACTAACAGGGTAGTAGGTAGGGTGGCATGTTGCTCCATTTCTGCAGGGTGCGCTATGGCAAGGCTTGAAGATAGTACAGTTCTTGCCTTTGTACTCGGGTGTACAGTTACACCTGTACTCATTATACGCTAACCTCTTGCACGTCGCATTGTTTTTACAAGGTTCTTCTTTACACAGGTCGATTTCCGTTTCACACTGTTTTCCAGTGTAATCTACCGTGCATTCACACCTGTAACCTGCGAAGAACGGCGTAGAGGCGTTAAAATGACTGTCAATACATGTTCCATTGTTCTTACACGGCTGATCTTCGCATTCACGAATGTCAAACTCGCATGTTGTGCCATTAAAACCCTCGGGGCACGAGCAACTGAAAGCTGTCGCGTTGTCTGAACAATTTCCTCCGTTTTGGCACGGCTTTTTTAATTCGCAGGTCATGGAAGGGTCATATTGACAAAGGCGACCAAAATATCCTGGTTTACATTCACACGTAAAGTTTCCTAGAGAGTTATTACAACTGAGAGTCCCATTAGCGTCACACGGACCGTAAGGCTCCATTTCAGCGCATTCATTGATGTCCAGCTCACAGTAAGTGCCATTAAATCCACTCAGACATGAACAGTTGTATGAGTCAATGCCATCAATGCAAGTGGAGTTATTAGTACAGTTGTGCTTCCCGACTTTACAATCATCGATGTTTTCTTCACAGTTTCGTCCTGTGAAACCCCTAGCACACGTGCATGTATAGTTGAGGTGTAACTCCGTACAGGTGCCTCCATTTTGACATGGATCAGGGACGCATTCTTTCGTGTCGCTATCGCATCGCTTTCCTTCAAATCCCGGAGTACAGTTACATTGAAACATGTCATAGCCTACGTCACTTACTTGGCTCTGATTGGTTGAAAAGTCCACTTGCGTTAGATTATAACACGTGCCATTCACGCAAGGAGAGTGTGCGCACGTCATGTTAGCTGTCAGATTACAGACTTTACCTGCCCATCCTTCTGGGCATGCGCAAGTGAAGAGGTTCCAAACATCATCGCATACACCGCGTACACAAGGATTCAGGGCGCAGACATCATCACTATGGCAACCAAGCTGCACTCCACTGGCGATAACATTGAAGTGGGGCCTTAATGGTGTCACGTGACTTACATTAAACGTGCTGTTGTAGTAATCAACAAACGGTAACAACAGACCTCCGACACGTACGTTATCCAAGCAGCCTTTGAACATTGACTGGCCAACCATCACTGGGGCGCGCTGTAACAAGCTGGTTATGTCCCAGTTATTAGGTCTGGATGAATTAAAAGTAACGGATCCATCTACACTCACATAACTCTGGGTATTTGTGACGTTAAACACGACATCGTGCCATTGGCCGTCATTAACAACAACATCTGGAAGTAAGGAAGATAAGGTTAATAACATGTCCTAACATACACGTACGTAACATGAGGTCCATCTCATTTCACCTTCATTCAACTGACTAACGGTTAGACGGGGTGATTTCCTTGAAATTCAAGTTGACAGCCCTCCTGTTTAAAACTGCCGCTGGTGATTCTCACCACGTAATCTTTCGCAGAACACGCCAAATTACAAATATTAGACCGACTCGACGTTTCGATTTTGTCGCGAACATCACTATCAAGACTAGAGAAAAAATGATTAAAATAAGACGGCATTCCAATGTCGTTCTCAAGTCATTTTCTTCTCTATTACCATTAATGTCTTAGTCGAGACGTCCACTCACCCTGATTTTTGTTTCTAAAGTGAAATGCTTAAGCAGGTCAACAACATGAAGAATCAAAAAGGGTTGAGTCATCGTCCCCACGAATGAGGTATGATCGTCTCAAGTTACCCCAAAAATCTTCCAGTATATCCCACGGTTTTATATGCACAGTACAAGCTACCAGTGCAGAATATAGAGACACGGCATGTATTGCTCAGAGGCTACAAAATAACCTTCCATTACAGAGACAACCAGCAGAACCTAAATGGTCTCGACTAAATACGTCAGTCGCGTGCGTGTTCTCGAGATCAAAATTTTATCCCCACCAATAATGAGTAAATTAACGTTTCTAGCGATAAATTATTTTTCCAGAAAAAACTGTTCTCACTCAACAAAGGCCAGCTGCATTGTTGACTGAACAAGTTTCTCTGAGAAATATGAAAATTCTCTTACTTGATAAGACTATTCCTGTTTCTCCTTTCAAAACGTAACGGATGTTTACTCGGCCATTGTTGAGCTCCATCTTGAAGAACGCATTAGAATCTGCATTCACTTCAATCAGCACAGTTGATAGCTGCCTTGTTCGCACTCGCAAAGACACATCCATGGTCACAGAAACGTTTGAAGTGAAGGTGAACTCGGCACTGCTTAAACTACCATTCAAGGTTACGGGATAAACACCTGTTGAACAGACAAGAAAAATGCGACAACAACCTTTTGAGATCATCAGTTAAAACCTCTTGAGCAGCACTTTCTTGTGGTGTTGTATATTATGCTGGAACTTATTATATTATACTGTATATTATACTGAAACTTTTATGACAGTATATTATACTGTACGAGATGGTTCTAACTTTTCAATCTGTGAATGAAATCCTAAAGCGAGGCGATTCCATTTAAATGAAATCCACTGAGCACTATTTTACCGTGGTACAGCGCGGTTCCCTCTTTTGCATTCAAAAAGCGTGACAATTTAATAAAGCTAATGAGGAGCACTTTCCTCTGACCAAGGTGGTTCTGATATTCGAGCCCGTGCGTGAAATCCCAAAGCGTTGTCATTCAAATTACCGTGGTACTACTTCCTAATCTGGTTTCAGTTCAGAATGAAAGCTACTATATTGTGCTTAGGAATTATTCCATCAGCAAAAACCTTCCTTTTATCTGTAATAAAAGTTTCTTTAATTAAAGCACTTACACTCGTAATTTTCACCGACGTCTCTGCAGGTTGTATTAGCAGGACACTGGTCAACCAGAGAGCAGCCATAAAGTGCACAGTCCGGCCCACCGTAGCGCGGTTTACAGTCACATTCGTACTTGTTCCATAAGTCCTTGCAGTAGCCTCCATCACCACATGGCGCAGTTCGACAGACATTCAACCCCTTACAACCTTCACCCAGGTGACCACGATCAAGTAACTGATAACGCTCCACGGAAACCAACGAATTAAACCCAAAATCAAACAGTTTGTTGTTAAGTCGAATGTCCTGCAAACAGCCCCGAAATGGGGCTTTAACGAGATAAGCATTGGGGTAACGAGAGATGTCATCAAGACCTCCAACGTACGTAAGAGTCAAGTTGATATTTTTCCCTTGAGTGGGTCTCGCGTGATGGCTTAAATTATCAAAGCGCAACATGTTCGCTTGAACGTCAACATAGTGCCAATTTCCGTCACTAACATTTTCGCTTCCATTGATAGTAACATTCGAATTAACGCCATTTAACTTCACTTGGATAACCAAGTCTCCTTCGTGAATTACAACCGCGAAATGGTTACTGTTGCTATCAGTCATAAACATTACAAGGCCGGTCATTTCTCGAGTTCTGATGAAGAATGACAGTTCTCCAGTAGCGCCGAAACTTGTATTGTTGGTGAGAAATTTAGCAAAGCTTCCATTTCGCATGCTCTCAACATCACGACGCCGTCTGCTGTTAGCAACGTTTAAGGGCTCAGTCGCACCAAAAGTTCCTGGAATCAAAGCTAAAAAGAAAAAGAAAAACATATTGAAAATTAACCCACAAAAAATCCTTCGTCTCAGAAGAATGTTCCTGGTGTATTAAGTCAAGATATTGACAAGGTCCAATACAGCAAATACTTAATTGATATACGACACCGCCTCCAAATTATGACGATAGACAAACTTTAAAAATAGCCAGACGTACGTAGTAAAATTTCTTTGAATTAAAAATATCTTTGATGTGGTAGTTACGAATGAGGAAGTTCTATGCAACTTTGAAATGCACAGAACTTCCTGAATCTCAAAATTATAATCTCATCAGGCAATATCACCTTTCCACATCTTACACACAAGCAAAGTGAAATAGATTCCGGAAATCGCCACATTCGCCAATGCTCAAAGAAAAACCCAGGACGAATTCCATATTCAAGAAAAAAGGAAATGGCGCACATGCCCACATACCGTGTAGCACTAAATTTTTGCGGGAGTTTAATTCTGCGAATGGGCGATTTTATGCGTTTTGCGGGAACTAATTTTTGCGATTGGGAAAAACTGGTTTATCTTGCCGGGAATTAGTTTTTGCGATTTTCAGAAAGTCGCCTTTTATTTGCAATTATAACATTCTCGCTTTTGAGACAATTTGAGAACAAACAATCGAATGAAGTTGAACAACATGCAGATGTATAACACGTTAGTCGAGTATCTCCTGTACCGACTGCAATTTCATCGTTTTATTTCTGAATGTTTTGTTTCTGAACAAAAGAGACGGTTTAAGTAAATGGGCTCCAACATGATTTTACATTACATGTAAAAGGCGATGTTTGACAGTGGAGTAATTTTTACGGAGAAAATTTTTGCGAGAAATTTTTTTGCGGGAGCTTTTTTTGGCAGATCGTGAAAGCACCCGCAAAAATCGCAAAAATCGCAAAAATTAAAACCCGCAAAAAATGTGTGCCACACAGTAACCTGATTTATACACGAGAGGAAGTTAGGAAACGTTTGTTAAGTTTTTGCGAACTCAAATCGTAAGCGAGTGTTTACAAAGATACTATAAAATTCTTCCAAACCCTTCTGATATTTGCACCAGCCTATTAACCTGTGAAAAGGCTCCTTAATGGGGAAAGAGCGCGGTGCGAAACTTGCCTCCCCCGTCCCCACTCGCCTCGCCCTGTTCCCCGATTTTTCTTGCTCGTTTATCCCCACTAAAGAGCCTGTTCACAGGTTACCACGCTCTGTAAGCACAAAGTAAGTCGTGAATTCAACGTGTTGAACATCACCCGCGCGTCACATGCCTGTGGTCACTGAATTTCGCGTGCATAGTGTGACAAAAATTGTCTTGTGGACACGGTGTTGTGCTAAAAATCGTCGTTGCGAGTCGTCCCGTGTCGCAACCAATCAGACCAACCAGTAATGAAATAAAGGACTCACTCGTATTGCATTGTGGGCCGATCCATCGCCGCTCGCACTCACAGCTGTACTTGATCCATTCATCAACACACTTGCCATGCGTACAAGGGTTCGACGCACACACCTCACTGCGTGGACACCCAGTACTGGTGTTGTATAACAACACTGCTGTGTCTGTGGGAATCACTGTCCGCCTGTCAATCGTCACATCTTGAATGCAGCCAGTAAAATTATACAGGGTCTTATGATCATAGTTTGGAGCAAGAGAAGACCCACCAATGTGTAGTTCTGTTATGCTAACTTGTGCTTCTATAGGTGAAGACACTCCACAGTGTTGGCCGCAAGAGGAGTTATCTATTGTAACGCTCACAGCGTTTCCAGAGATGTTTATGTGAACTGTGTGCCAAAGCCCATTGCTAAGGTTGGCTGTCATTCCTGTAGTTAGTTTGGTCGACTTATACACTACAGTGACATTATCATTATCGAGGAACACAAGGAAATTGTTACTGGAATCGGCAACTAGCAGGCCATGGTTAAGAGTTGTC
This sequence comes from Siderastrea siderea, assembly GCA_964030785.1. Classification (NCBI taxonomy): domain Eukaryota; kingdom Metazoa; phylum Cnidaria; class Anthozoa; order Scleractinia; family Rhizangiidae; genus Siderastrea; species Siderastrea siderea. Next base: position 4,151,737 of record OZ034966.1, on the reverse strand, counting down.
CTAAACTGAAACGAGAGTTCAAATGCTTGTTTGACAAGCTGGAACTTCATGAACGAGGAGCCACTGAATCCAACTGTAGTGATGTTCTCACAATGTGAGCCTGCAAACCCAGGGGCACATTCACAAGTGTAGTTGAAAAGTTGTGGCTGTAGCTTACAGGTTCCATTGTTGAGGCAGGGGTTATTAGGAGCGCAGGATGATATTTTGGTGTCACATGTCTTACCAGTGTAGTTTGCAGGGCAAGTGCAGTTGAAATCGGCTATTAAATCATTGCATGTTCCATTGTTTACGCAAGGGCTGGAATCACATTCATTGATCTCCTCAGAGCAATTCTTTCCTGTGTGATGACAAAACAAAAGCTTGATTAAGCAGTTTTAGGATAGAAATAACAAAAGAAAACTAGCTTGCGTTCATAACGAAAAGAGTAAGTTTTTAACGATTATTTCTTATTTATACCGTAACATTTTCAATTAAGAGCCGCTATTTCAAGTTGATAGGAAGTTATCAAGCACCGATACTCTTTTATCACCACTTTCACTCATTTTTGATGTGTTGCCGCCTATAACTCACATTAAGGACGGTGACTCCTTTTGTTACTGCGTATCTCGGGATATTCAAGTTTCTTAAGGAATTTGCCCACTAATACAAAAATATTTTTGCGCGGTTTATGACTATGTGGAAAAAGCAGATCTTAGCAAGGGCTATCAGAATCCAAAAAGAAAATTGGGGGTAAGCACGCATTTTTCAGAGATAATTGAGCTTAAAGTTGGAAAGAAATTGCCATACATTCTTTGTATTTTAGCGCTTTTTTGGAATTATGGTTGCTTTTTAGAAATTATCTCTAGAAAATTCGTGGTTAGCCACATTTTTCTTTTTGGATTCCACTAACCCTTGTTAGTATATACCACACAAGTAAATAGTGCTTTTCGTGCGTTCTGATTGGTTAACTCGGAGGTGATTAGCAAAGTACTATTCACCTCTGAGCAGCTGAAGAGAAACAAAATGGCGTCCCGTTTCGCTTCGGTTTCCGAAGAGGAAATTATTTCAATAAACGAGGAGGTTGTACCCAAAAACACAAAAATGGCACCAACCTTTGGTTTGACAGTATTTAATGGCAAGTTATTTAATCTTTCCAACCATATTCTTAGTTCTTTGTGAGCGCGAATGTGCAACGCGCGGCGCGCGAAATTTTAAATTTCCGACCATTTGTATATTGTCAAAAATAAAGTAATTTTTGGTCTGCTAGTTATTCAGCTTGTGTGGTATATACTAAAACAGTTATTCACCTCATTTACCTCGCCGCTTCGCGGCTCGGTAAATATCCACCACTATTCACCTCCACTTCGGTGAATAACTGTTAACTAAGATCTGCTTTTCCCCCGTAGTCATAGTCAACCACGGGTTTACAAGACGACACATTCTTTGATACCGTTTTCAGTTCGAAAGAGTAGTGTGGGCGATAAGCGAAAATGCATTCAAAAAGTATGCAATGCATGAGTGCCCTGAAATTCTAATAATGTTATTCTACAAAATTATGATCGCCTTAACCCTTTAAACCCCAATAGTGACAAACATCTAATTTCTCCTTACGATATCACTATGTGATGAAACATACAGTTGAAGAGAATAAGACAAGTGATCACTGAAGAAAAATATCTTGATGTATGATCAAATTCTCTCAACAAATAATGTATTACATATATGGAGAATAGTGAGGAGAATATGGGTGTTGACACTGGGGCTAAAGGGTTAAAAGAATATAACTTAAAAACTGATTATGAAAGAAAGCTGTACAAAAAAATAATATTCACCTACAGTAACTGAGTTTCTGAGTATAAGATAAGTACTTGATTTGATTGATTGCAATATATTTTATTCAACACAGAATCTAAAGGTCTAGGTTTTAGCCTACAGTACCGCTCAAATGTAAGTCGACAGTCAATTTTGAGTCTCGATCCTCGACTGGATTCTCGAAACTCGAGTCTCGATCCTCGACTCGATTCTCGAAACTCGATTCTCGCGAGAATCGTGTATCGAGAATCGAGTATGGTGATTCTGTTCCGTTACCTGTATATCCGGGAAAACAGGTACAGTTGAAGTCGTTAATCAAATCTGTGCAGTTTCCATTTACACAAGGGCTTGATTCACATTCATTGATATCAGTGGAACAGTTGAAGTCTGTAAACCCAGGTGCACATGTGCAGTTGTACGTTCCATCTAAGTTAGAACAGGTTGCACCATTGTCACACACTCCATAGTCACACTCGTTTATGTCAATTTCGCAGTTCCTTCCTGTCCATCCAGCCGTACACGTACAATTGTAGTAAAATACATGATCATTGCATTTTCCTCCATGTTGACAAGGCGAACTTGCACAGTCATCAACATTGAACTCACAGTCTGGACCTGGAATAGAAACCACAAAACAGTTGCATAGCCTGTGAGAGATCGTTACTGGGATAGGAAAGGTGGAGCTTGACAGGCGTTTGTCACTTATGGGAGATTCCAAGTACAGTGTTTAATAGGATCGTGATAATTCATTCAAAAAGGAGTCCTTAACCCTTTCACTCCCAAGAGCGCCTAAAATCAAAATTCAAGACAAATCCCAAATTTTGTTTTGTAAAATATTGTAATATAAATGGTACCACGTGAAAGTACTGCTGAAGAGGTTTCATTTGAATGGTAACACCATAGGATTTCATCTACAGACTCAGAAGTTAGAGCCACCTTAAATGTCTGCATAACTGACTCTGGGAGTTGTTATTGTTATGAAGATATGTAATTCTCTTTTTATTCACTTTTTAAAATCCTTGTACATAATTTTAAAGTAATTTTTAATTTTTAAATTTTTATCGTGTAGTCATAATTTACGCAGGGCCCCTTTTGATAACAGCTAATGGCTGATAGGGCTACCCTGCTTACATAAAGTTGACTTGACTTGAAGTACTGTCACTTACATGAGATGGTCCTAATAATGGAGGTGTCCGTAATACAAAGGTAACGTTTATATGAATATTAGTCCCTCTGGTACCAAATGAACTGTCCATAACACAGAGGTAAAGTTTATATGAAAGTTAGTCTCTCTGGATGAAGTAAACTATCCGTAATATAGAGGTGTCTGCATAGAGATACAGTTTATATGAACTTTGGTCTCTAAAGGGTGAAGCAAACAGTCTGTAACTGAGGTGTCTGTATTGTAGAGGTAAAGTTTAAATGAATATCGGTCTTTTAAAGGACTAAGTGAGGTGTTAGCCCCATCCTTTACAAATTTTAATCCGTTCCCCCTTTGAGTTTTCCTATCCTTGCGTCATGTTGACTGTAAACTGGAGGTGAAATCGAGTTCATGCAGTACTTTTCTGTGGTGCAGTTGATTTACACATTAAAATACCTTGGAATCCACTTGTGCAATAGCACTTATATCCTTTGTGCTGTCCACAGGGTTGGGCGCTTGAGTCCTGATTGACACAGATACCTTGGTCTTTCGGCCTGTTACAGAGGCTGGCGTTGATTTCGCACTCATTAATGTCTGTCTCACAGTGAACCCCTGTTGTTCCTTTATTACAGTCACAGTGGTATGAACCAGGAAGATTGAAACATGTCCCACAATGGCAAAGGTTGGGTTGAGCTGACAATACAATCACACACAAAAGTTACTAAATGGTCCCCCCATCCAATCAAATAACAATGGGATCTCTACTCTGATGTAAGGATAAGTCTGTGTGCATTGCAGTGCTTTGAACAAGCCAGCTGGCTGATGGCTCCAGTATCTGTAGTATGACATGACTAAGAGTACACCTGTATTAGTACTTTCCCTACATGTCCAGGCCGGCTTCCAGACAATTTGCAGGCCTCTTTAACCCTTTCACTCGTAAAGTGGTCAAAACAAAAAAAATCACCAAAAATTCCAAATTTCGTTTCGTAAAATCCTAAGAAATAAATAGTCCTACGCAAAAGTTTTGCCAAAGAGGTTTCATTTGAATGGTAACACGATAGGATTTTGTCAACAGATTAAAAAGTTAGAGTGACAAATCATCTCACCATAACTTGGTCTAGGAGTAAAAGGGTTAACACTTGGTCGAAGAGTGTTAATGTGTCTAGCACCTAAGGATACAACATGAGGCAACTGGAGGCCAGGTTTTGGCTACAGACCACCAGCCTTCAAGCTGGAGGCCTGATGTCTGTATTAAACTGAACCCCTAAACTGCAGACAGACAGTTTGTCAAATGTGGCGTACAAAATTCACGACGGAAACACCTGTTCCTAACAATATGATTACAGGGAGTCAGAAAATCAGAAAAACGTTTTTGATCATGATCATTTTTGCCAATCGTTTTGTTCAAATGTAGTTGTTTAACAACAAAACTGTAGTATTTTGCAGGTAACAAATCTAATCTTCCATTGGAGCAATCACCTAAAAAGGTTTGATATCTCAAGTATTTATTTTGCACTGCCAATTGATATTTCTAAAGCTATGTTGTGTGAGAAGTTCAAACACCTTGGTCCGATTTGCTGAAAAAAGGCACTCCATAATGTGCTGTGGGTGGGGGCACTGGGCCCTCAAAACCTAAATTCTAGAACATACCCTGAACCATGAGTCACTCAATATGATCCCCTGCCATGGGTTACTCAGAATGGAATGGGTTCGCAGAGCAAATGGTTTGATCCTGAAATCATTTTTTTAAGAAGAAGACCTGGAATTTTCAACATTTTGTGATCATGGGACAAATAGTGTCTGAGGCACCCATGAGATCTGCACTCAGCAGTGTTTAAAATACAGGGGTTTCAATAAAATTTGAAGTAGGCAGCTGGTTTGAGTAGAGTAACCCACTGTATCAACAAGGGTTTGAAACAATCTTACTTTATTAAAAGGAACCAAACGTTTTCGACATGTATGTCATCATCAGGGTTAAAAGGCCTTTTGTGATATGCATGGTTTTTATACTTAGGTTATTCCCGAAGGGAACAACTGCGCAACACAGCAATTAACTTGCTTGTTCAAAGTTGGGCTCCTTTGTTGGATAATTAGGCCCTCGATGATCTTTCTCTTAAAATAAGATCTCGCTGAACAAAGGACTCTCCACTGGAATGAGTGACTTGGGTTTTCCAAAAGGTGACGTGCTGGTTCCGAGGTGTGGCAGATATTCGAATGTTCAGTTATTCGCACTTCAAAATTTCGCATTGTTTCACCTACAGAGTTTTCTCCGCATGAGCATTCTCCTTCGTAAATAACATGGGACTTGTGAAGGTTTTTGTCCTTGAGGCTGAAAAGACTTTTGATTTGTCTACAGAATGATGAAAATATACTTGAAATTAGTGAAGGAGTTCAGTTTTGAAATAAACTTTTTGCTTGCGATTTCATTCTTCTTGCAGTAGGGAAGTTTGATGCAAATTTTTTTCCGTTCTTCAAAGAGAAAATGCGGAATTGTGGCAAACTAGACAAATCAAGTCTTTTCAGCCTCAAGGACAAAAACCTTCACAAGTCCCATGTTATTTACGAAGAAGAATGCTCATGTGCAGAAAACTATGTAGGTGAAACAATGCGAAATTTTGAAGTGCAAATAACTGAACATTCGAATATCTGCCACACCTCGGAACCGCACACGTCACCTTTTGGAAAACCCAAGTCACTCATTCCAGTGGAGAGTCCTTTGTTCAGCGAGATCTTATTTTAAGAGAAAGATCATCGAAGGCCTAATTATCCAACAAAGGAGCCCAACTTAGAACAAACAAGTTAATTGCTATGTTGTGCAGTTGTTCCCTTCGGGAATAACCTAAGCATAAAAACCATGCAAATCACGAACAGCCTTTTAACCCTGATGATGACATACATGTTGAAAACGTTTGGTTCCTTTTAATTGTTTATACCCCCCTTTTTATCTTTTTTTTTTGCCTTGTATATACATCATTTTACCTTTTAGCGAATATTATGTCAATCTTCCTTTAATTACTTTAATTTAGGGCAAAAAGTAGCTTACTTTTCTGAGTGAAATAGCTAACGCTTTTCGTCGGCCATCGGTGCTTACTGAAAGCACTGAAAATAGGTAAAAAAGGTTAAGTTGCTCACCAGCCAAGGTGGCCCACATGAACCTGGGCTTAACCCGGTTTCTGTAGCATGAAGCAACTGAGAGTGTTGCTGCTCTCCCCTGGATGGGATTCTAGTCCATTGATGGGGTACCCCCCAGCATTATGTTGCCGGTACCCATTTATACACCGTGGAGAGAGACAATGTGGGGTAAAGATTCTTATCTAAGGAAACAACATGATGGCAGGGTCTGGGCGTTGAACCACCGACCTTCAGATCTGAAGTCCAATGCGCTAACCACTACACCACCACATCCCCATCCTTTAAAATAGGCAGTAATTAAAAAGTAAATGTCCAAGCAGGAGATAAAGTATGTGCAAGTGCCCTGATAAAATGCATACTTACCCCTGCATTCATCAATGTCCGACTCACATGACTGCCCAGTGAAGCCTGCATTACAATTGCAAGTATAACTGTTAATGCCATCAATACATGTCCCATTATTGCACCCATGAGATGGACAGTCATCAATATTGTTCTCGCACTGCGTGCCATTAAACCCTGGTGCACAAGAGCAGTTATAACCATCAATCACATCAATGCAAGTTCCATTGTTCTGACAAGGGTTTGAATCACACTCTTTAATTTCCAAGTGACAGAACTCTCCATGGTAGCCAGCGGGACATCGACATGTGAAGTTGTTAACACCATCAACACATGTAGCATTTGCTACACAGGAGTCATTTCTGCAGTCATTAATATTGACTGAGCAGTTTTTACCCTCAAATCCTGATGCACAGGTGCAGTTGTATGTGTCTCCAGCAAAGGAACAATTTCCATTGTTATCACATGGATTAGGATGACAAGCATCTCGCACTTTCTCGCAATCATCACCATAAAATTCCACTGGACAATGACAAGTGCGGTAATTTACACCATCATCACATGTGGCATTGTTTTGACAAGGATTAATGATACAGTCATCAATGTTGACATCACAGGTGTGTCCAGTGAAGCCTGCTGTACAGTTACATGTGAAGTTGTTAAAATTGTCAATACAAGTACCATTGTTTAGACATGGAGAGGAAAGACATTCATCTCTCTCATTTTCACATCTGGAAGATACAAACAAACAAGATAAAGGAAATATTGAGTGATTAGAACCAACAAATACATATACCATAATCATATCCTTTAAATTACAAAATGATGTCTAGTTTAATCTCCCCTATTCAAGAACAGATGTAGAGATGTTAAGTAATCCACGTCATTTAAAAAAAAAACTAGTAATTAATGTGGACAGTCTTGACTGCATCAGCCTTGTGTAGAGAAAAACCAGGGGCACAGGGATGGAGCACTAGTGAGAGAGCTTGGTGTCAGTGTCATAAGTGGGTCGAGTTTGTTATTGGTTCTTGTCCCTGCTGCCTTGATTCTCTGGTTTTCCTCCTTCATTAAAAAAAATTCTAGTAAATTTCAAGTAAATCCAGAATCTAAGAAACTCTGGTTTGACGGAATATGACTGACATTATTTAAACAAAGTTGATTTGTTGATTTGTTTGGCACAATTGGCAAAAACAGTAACTGTTGTAGGTTGAATAATATTCTAAGAGAAATCAATGGCATAACTTCACCACATTCCTGTTAGGAAATGTAAGACCTCTAGCTCACAGCAGTACAATCCTTTATACGCTGCATTACAACAACTGTTACATCAGTTGACAGAGCATTAGTTTGTAGAGTGAGAGGTTGGGAGTGTAACAAAACATACTCTCAGCTCACTCTGCATTATATTGACCAGTCTACCAATGGGCTTGACTCCTAACAGAGATGTCTTCCTTTCTAGTCCATTGTTCGTGACGAAAATGACTACTGACAGTTTTCATCATTGCTTGAAGTTATTAAACACAACTAATTAACTTAAAGGAAAGTGGTCAAAACAAAGTCTTTTCGTGGACCAGTGGGTACTGTCTGTGTACAATAGTTTTGACCACTTCCCGAAGTGCTCTGACCTTGGTCCTTCAAATCCAGGAAGACAGGTGCAGTTGAAGCGATTGACACCATCAACACAAGTTGCGTTATTCCTGCAGGGATTGCCAATACAGTCATCTACAGTGTCCAGCTCACAATTTGTGCCATTATACCGTTCAGGACATGTACAGTTGTAGAAGTTTATACCATGTGTACAAGTACCACCATTTTGACAGGGAGATGAATCACACTCATTTATGTCTGAAGTACAATTTACTCCAGTATAACCTGAAATGTATGCCACAAATGGGCATGATTATTTAATGGTAAGAAACATTGAAAGTATAATAAGTGCAGCTTTCAATAACACTGGAATTCTGCACTACCATTGCAACAGATGTCCTAGGAAGCAAACAAGATAGGGAGGTGAAATTTGGGTGTTAATTTTTATTGTTTGGTTGCAATCTATTTTAACTACCTGTTTCATTTATTTTTTAAGGGTCTGCTGGCTGTTGTAGCAATTACATGTATGATAAATGACCATTTAAAATACAACAGTTGGTAATTGCCACTTTGATTGAACAATAAATGATAAGCCTGTATGGCTGATCAATGAAATTACAGACTTACCAGGTTTACAAACACAAGTGTAATTATTGACACCATCCTCGCACAATGAGTAGTTGTTACATGTGTGTGACACACAGTCGTCAATGTTCAGCTCACAATGGGTGCCATTAAAACCTGGTGCACAATTACACCTATAGCCGCTTACTTCATCGTGACAAGAACCTAAAACAAAACACAACACAATGAGTTCATTACCATATTCAAGGTGAGCTCACTTGAAAGAAACATTGTCCAAAAGATAGTGTTCAAGAGAGAATTTTGCAACCTGTGTTACGTGGAACAACATTATTCTTTAAAATTTGTTTTGAATCATTGTTTTGATCCATTACATTTTGGAGCAATTTTGTAACCTAGCCCAGTGTCAAGACATAATACACAATTTAAGTTTAATTTAAGTCTTGTGCATCTCATATGAATGCAAAGAAACTGGTGCATACATTGTTTATCGATTTCATGACATTTTTGATGTCTGAATAAAACTTAGTATTTCTACACTTTAAATTTTGCCTGGTGAAACACTGTAATTTTCCCCCAGAAGGGTCTATTCCACAAAAATTTTTCATTAATAATCAGCTACATTAACTGATCGTAAAATAAATGAAACTGTGGAATCGACGCTGATATACTGTACAGGTTACCGTACTTAACACAATTAAAATCCTAAGGCATGGCCATTAATGTGAAAGCTGTTGAGATAGAGTTCTTTAAAAGCAGGGTTCTCATTAAGTGCCGGCAGCCGCCTAAAAAACTGGCTACTTCAAATTTTGAGCCGCCTACTTTTCAGGGAAATAGAGGAAGGTTTGAAAGTGAAAGCCTGAAATCACTGGATGCCGTGGAAAAATTAAAAGTTTTACTCACACTTAACTTATAAACAGACAACTTTCTTGCTCAGTGTTTTCTCACTGAACAAAAATTAACCGTCACATTGTCTCCCTGTAGCTTATTACGCTCTCAGGTCTGTGCTTTTGTATCTAAAAATATGTGCTTCCGACGCGGCTGCCATGTTGTTTTTAAGTGCATGCGCCCGCAATCACACAACAATCCCAACATGCATCTGTGTCACTATCGCTCATCGTTTTGGCTTGTACAGCTATTTTAGTTGTGTTATCTAAACTTTTATTATGCATCATATCACTCACCTTCGACACTCGAATGCCAAGCCGCCTACCTTTAGATCCTAGCTATTCAGTTCAAAACTTAATGAGAACCCTGACTTTACCACAGTACTGTTCATTTCACTGTAAATGCACATGCATGTACCTTCTACAAAGGCAGTTCAAACTTCTGTTTAAGTCTGAGGACAAAATCCTAAATTTCTGACCATTCATGAGAATGCTGTTGAGCAGTGCTTTCCTGTGCTGTTGTCGGTTTTCAAGAACAGATAAAGGTGTTAATTTATTTGGTCATGATTTGATTGACATACCTCCATGCTGGCAAGGGTTACTGCGACAGTCATCAATATTCTCATAACAGTTCTTTCCAGTAAATCCTGGTTGACAGTCACACTGATACGTACCAAGGTGATTAATGCAAGTAGCATTAGGATGACAGGGGTTGTTAGTTTTACATTCATCAACATCCTCAGAACATGTTGGACCAGTGTAGCCGGATCCAGTACAGTTACAAGTAAAGTTGTTAATACCATCAATACAAGAACCTTGGCCACATGGATGTACTGCACAGTCATTTATGTTTGTATTGCAAGTCTTCCCTTTAAAACCTTTCAAAAAATAGTTTTAAAATATTATATTAAATAAAGTAGGATTACAGTAAATAATTATATAATTATGCTGCAGTTTAAATTTTACTTCTGGTTTAATTTATATTTTCCTTTTTCAGTTTCATTACCATTTAAATCAAAAACAGAATAACATACATGTAATAAACTGCAGCATACTGGACAGGTATATAGTTGTGGTTTACAAGTATCAACTGAAGTTAAATTGCATAGGCTAGTGTGTTAAGCTGCTATGTGTGCTGTAGTTTTTTCCAGATTCCTTTATTATTAGGCTACATAAACAGAGAATCATGCCCCACCATCTGATCTGTTATTGGGAGGTATAGGGGTGTAGTACGACACCACTCTGCTAGAAGTAAGTCACAAAAAGGGTGAAGTACTTGGTCAGGCCCCAGAATTGGTCGTTCTTGCAATAACAAATTATTGAAAATAAACGGATGGTGATGTTGGAAAGTAACATATGCTTGAGGATCCAGGGATCTGTCAATCTTCTAAATTTTCAGTTACTAGCATGTGACCATCCTCGGAGACCCAGGGGCAGCTAGTCGGGACGACGGGATTTTCCTGGGCGAAAGTTTACAACAAGAGCGGGAGAGCCCCTGGGCACTTACTCTTACCGAACGAGTTCCAGAAGCGTTTGAAATCCCCCCTTCTGATTGGCCAGAAAAATATTTTTCTGGCCAATCAGCGAAGAGGAACAGCCGGGCGACTCTCATGTCTTCTTACACAAGGTTGTTTTCTTCATCGAACGCCGTGGTAGCGTGGCCCGTTCAACGGGAACATTTTTGAGGAGAGCTTCAGAAAAAATAAATAAATAATAAATGAACGAAGTCAAGGAAATCGCAAACTATAACGGGGCAGCAAGAAAACAAACACTCACCGGGATTTTTCACGGCGGACTTATCGAAGGTATCATAAATTTTTAGAGCTAGCGACTTCCCCTTCCTCCAATGTAACTAATTATTTCTCCTTGTTCGTTGATCTTCGTCTGAAACTTTCCATCTCTGATGCACGGGCCACGCAACTAT